>CAUYPK010109990.1:0-11222 GCA_963574355.1 Loris lydekkerianus | reverse complement strand
AAAAGTACCCAATGTACTCAGCCCTACTATGAAACTAATTTAGGGCTTTCACATGAAAGCTATAACCCAGTTACAACCTAAGAATAGGGGAAAGGGGGAAAGGGAGAGGAGGGAGGGGGGGGTGGGTGGAGGAAGGGGTATTGGTGGAATTACACCTGCGGGGCATCTAACAAGGGTATATGTGAAACTTAGTAAATGTGGAATGTAAATGTCTTGGCACAGTAACTGGGAAAATGCCAGTAAGGCTATGTTAACTATTGTGATGAAAATGTGTCAAATGGTCTGTGAAGCTAGTGTATGATGCCCCATGATCATATCAATGTACACAGCTATGATTTAATAAAAAAAAAAAAAAGGAACAGATAGATAGCTGTGGGTGATAAAAATGTGTGAAGAGACAGAATGAGGGGAACTTGCATAGTTTAAATCCCTTGAAATTCCAGCATCTCTTCTACCTCAAATAAAAAAATAATCAGTCTACATTTCTGGATGAAATATGTAGCATTTGTGATGTATTTGTAATAACTACCTAATCTTCATAAAACTTTCCAATTGATACAAATTTAGTGTCTAACAAGTACAGAACTGGGTTAGATTTATTGTTACTTCTTTCTACCCCCACATGGCCAAACACAGAAATGTGAATGACAAAAACTGAAATTGTGTGATGTTGTAGCCATAAAACTACCATACTGGAATCCAGAAGTACTTCAGATAATCAAGATTGCATCATGTGGCTCTTGTTTTACTGTATGCCTACTTTAGAAACCTTCATTCTTTGGAAATGTTCTTTATTCACAAATGGTAACTGGCACAAATGAATTCATCTACAATGTGCTTCTTTGCATTTCATTGCTGTTGTTGGGAACACATTGCATTTTCTTGTGATTTTGTAGTTGCCCAGGAAATCAATGAGTCTTGAATCTATTTGTTTGTTTTAAAGTATAGTTGTGGGTTCTGGTGGGATATTTTAGTAAATCAAATTACATGAAATACATGAAAATTCCCGTAAACATAAGACAATGGAAAGAAACATTTTCTTACAGTTTTTTAACTCTACTGTTTCCCAAACTTCTCTGCTACTAAGAATCACCTAGGAGCTCATTAAAACACAGGTTCTTGGCTACTTCAGACAACAGAATAGGATATCCAACGAAGAGTCTCAGGGATTGTATTTTTAACAGGTTGTCAAATGATACCTGACTTTAGGTAATAGATGAATCTTTATTGGTTCCTATATACTCTGATTTTCCATTTTCCTTTCATTTTTTTTCATTTTAGTGGTAATTAGAGTAAAAGAAAAGAAACTTCCATTGGAAATTAAATTGTGAAAAGAGCTATAGAATACAGGCAGTCCCCAATTTACAAATATCTGACTGACATAAAGCTCATATTTATGAACAGAGATGACAGGTAATAGGTAATAGGTAAATGTACCTGTTTCAAATTACATACAAATTCAACTTAAGAACAGACCTACAGAACCCATCTTGTTCATATAGCCTGGGGAACTACCTTTATTTTTTTTAAAAAAGTCTGTTTAAGGGCTATTTTTATCTAATTCTACACTATTTCCCAGGGCTTAGAGTTCTTTTTCCCAGCTTCCCAAAAGTTGCAGGATTCTTAATATAATTCCTTTTTTAAAAAAATAGGTAGATGTTATGTTATCATATGTAATATAGCACTTCACACATAATAGAATTTTATGAATAGTGGGTATAATTGTTGTATTTTTATTTACTATACATGTAAATTAAAACCGTAAGATTTTTCTTTCAATTTGTAGTTCTACCGCTTACTAATTAGGAAGAATTACCTAATAAATCACTTAGTAGCTGGTTTTTCTTTCATCTCTAAAATAACATGATACCTTTCTTCTACTTCAGAGTTCATGGATTCTAAAACCAAAAAGAAATGTTTGAAAGAACTTTACCCAATTAGAAAGCATTGCAGGGTCATGATTAATTAAAAGAGAAGAATAGACAGAAGATAGAAGTCAAGGTAAAATATCATTCATGGTGATTTTAGTGAAATATAGATCTTGTGTGCATAGGAAAATGAAATTTTAAAATAAGATATCAGGAACTTTTAACCATGTAAAAGAACTCCCATATGTTTGATGCATTTTTTAAAAATCACTGTTTATAGCCTTATGAGAGATACTAATACTATTATCCTCCTTACTTTGATTTGTTTATATATTTTGTTTATGAATATAAATTAAAATAGTTGGAGTCAGGATATGCACTCCTAAGAATCATTTTGGTCATAATAAATGGTTTGATTCATCATTAGCAATAACAAAATCATGTATGTAAAATAGTATCATATCAAAAAATTAAATTTAACATGTTAATTACACACAATTTCTTTTATTTAAAAGGTCTTGGCATTTAGTAGCAAGTTTAGCAAGTAGCAAGTTTATGCTAAATTTCCTAACTCCTCAGAACAGTGTCAAATAGATGGTATAAAACAAAAATACAACCAACTATGAATTATACTAACTTTTAGAATACATATGTAGTTTAATTATCACCCAGAAGTGGCCTTTATACATGTGTTCTCATAGACGGTTAGCAAACACAGAATAGACTGTCAAAATACAATTTCCCCTTGTTATCTCCAGAGCAAGTTAAAAGATAATGGAATCTCACAAAGAAATGAACTGGTTCCTTTCTCTAGTTCTTCACCACGTTTTATTTTCCTTAAATATAGTACTTGCTTCTCCATAGAGAGCCAAGTTTTCTTACCATTCTTTAAAATGCCTTATTAAAAATGCAGTTTGTGTATCCTTTGATATTGCTTTTAAAATTTCATTTAGTGATAAAAATTCTATCTTTGAGTTACTCCCTTTTTTTTTGGCCAAGGTAAACATGGCCAAGGGGAAGAATTCCAAATCATACAGGAAGATTGGTTCTGAGATTTCTGTCCTGTATAAGGAAAAGGATTTAAGAGTCTTTCATTCATTTACAGATACACGACAATTAAAATCTGTTGCATTCTTACAGGTGCCACACACTGCAGAATAAAGGAAAGAGCAAGCAGGCTCAGTATTCTCAAGTGACTAACAGTTAGCCAAAGAGATAGACGTTAAAAAAATAATTATACCAATAACTAAATAGTGTCAGATGCCAGAAAGCCAATACTCAATGTAATATTGCAGTGCATAAAAGAACTATCTCAGTCTGGGATGTACAGAGTAGAACTTAAAATAATATAGTTTCTGTTAGAAGTCCATCAAAGCGGACTCTGCCAGAGGTAGTAATTTTGGAGACGTGTTCCTAGAAAGGCCAAGGAAATGTTATAAAGCAAGAATATAAATACATAAAACATTGGCCTACTTTCATTCGAAATTACAGTGTATCAGTCCTAGGAATGCTATAAGAAGTTCTATTTTTCATCTCAGCAAAAGAGGCAAAGTAGAGGCACTTTAATTGGGCTTTAGCTATTTACCTCTGCAAAAGCTGTCTTAGCTCAGTCACCTATACTTTACCTAAACCAGTGGCTAATTCTCTGACTTCATTTATTCAACCTTTCAGTAGCATTTTTTATTGCTGTCCACTCCATCCTTCTTAAAACACTTAATTTTACTTTATTTTCTAAGTGTCTAATTGCCATTCTTACCTGTTTTTCCTTTAACCTCACTGACTGCTCCCTTGTGGATTTTTTCCAAATGTCCTCCTACCAGGCCTGTAGATGTGGGAATGCCCAGAGCTCGGCCCTTGGCTTTTACTCCAGCCACATCCAATCACTCATTTCAGTGTTTTCAACAGATGGAAGTCCCATAAAAACATGGAGGACATCAACCTACTGGCAAACAGGGATTATACACAGATCACGATGAAGAAGACAGACTCTTCTTCTTTAATTCTGGACACAGTGCTCTTAATCTCTAGAAAACAAACCATTCTTCTGCCTGCCTTGTGTGAACAAAGAGGCTTGTTCTGTTTGGGTCAGCAGTGGGAAGTCTTAAAATCAGACACACCTGGATTCCAATAAAGGCCACGGTTAGGAAGCTATTGAGTTTTGGACAAGTTATCTAATTCCTCTAAGCCTCATTTTTTTTTTTTCGTTTGGAAAAGGAGAGTAACAGCAATTACCTAGAATTACTGTGAGGATTAAATGAGATAGTGTTGGTGTATAACTGCACTCAGGAAATTCAGAGAGGAGCGCTTTTCTTTACCCTATCAATACTTGCCTTGTTCTTGTGCTAAATTCACCGATAGGCTGGGAGTTCGGGCTACAGCACCATGCACTGAAACATAAACAGTTTTTTGTTCAGTGGTTCTTTTACTGATTCTGTTAGCTTTATAAAAAAGGAGATTGTAACACACAAAATATATAGCTTGCTGGCCCACCAGGCCTACTCTGAAATGCTGTTACTCTCCGTCTGTTTGCAAAGTATCTTCCGGGTGTTTGGAAGCATTGGAAAGTGCTCTGTAATTAAACTTGGCACTGAAGCCCCATGGAAATTGCTACGGTTGGAAATGTACTTCATTGTCTTTTCGTTATTTTTGGTGGCTAAAGTTCTGGCATAGGTTTCTCGCAGAACTCATAACAGAAACAAGGTTGTACAAGCCAAAGCGACATTACTAACTCAGGAAAATCTTGACTTTGCTGTTTGTTACTCAAGCAGAGGCACTGATCTTTACATTAAAATAATGTAAAGATGTAGTCCACCCAAATTCTGCATAAGATATAACTTAGGATAAAAAAAATGAGAATAGCTACTTGCTATGGTTTGAATGTCTCCTTCAAATCTCATGTTTGAAACTTAATTTCCAATGTAGCAGTATTGAGAGGTTGGGCCTTTAAGAAGTGATTGAGTCACAAGCACTCGGCTTTTATGAATGGATTCATGGATTAATGGGTTGTAACGGAAAGGGGACTGGTGGTTTTAGAAAAAGAGGAAGAGAGTTAGCAGGTCAGCTTGTCTAGCGCCCCCCTGTGCCTCCTGGGGACTCTGCAGGGAATCCTCCCCAGCAGGAGGGCCCTCACTCCAGAGGTATCCCCTTGACTTTGGACTTCTCAGCTTCTGTAACATAAGAAATAAATTCTTTTTTGTTATAAATTTCCTAGTTTCAAGTGTCCTGTTAATAGGCAACAGAAAACAAACTATGACATTATGCAATTATCAGACAGGCAAGAATTGGAATTACTTCTGTGTTCAGGCAGCTGAGGAATCATGTTTGATTATCTCTGATTTTCAATTTCATTTTGATTTGGATTCAAATGTTATTAATTCTTTTTTGGATAATATATTCATCAGGCACATAATTAAAAAAATATATTTTTTAGAAGTATATAGTAAAAATTCTCCTATCTATCCTATACCCAAGTACTCAATTCCCCTTCCTAGACATAAACAATATTATCACTTTGCTATGCATCCTTTCAAAGATACTGCATTCATATACAAGTATATATGCTCCGTAGATATACAAATGTTATAGACTGATATGTAGATATGTTTGTATATACAACAACATATGAATACAGGTATACACTTTTCCTCCACTATTTTATAGGAATGGTAGCACACTGTGCATAGTGCACTGTCCTTTGTTTCATTTAGCAATGTATCTTTCAGATGGTTTTATATCAAATGCATAAAAAAATTTCTGTTTTATGTCTTCATCGCATTCTGTTAAATAGGTATTTTATGATTTATCTACCCTGCCCTTAATAATTGAAATTCAAGTTGTTTCTAATTTTATTACAAACAGTGCTAGAAAAAGTGATATGTATTATTTTGTAACTTGAAAAATATGTCTGTTGGTTAAAATTCCAAGAGGTATATTTGATTGTAATTTTAATATGTATTAGAAAATTATCCTTCAAGAAGGTTTTATTAATTGTCAGATTTCCACAATCTATAGGAGTGCTTTTTTTGCCTCACCTAACACATGTACTATTCTATGAAAGATGTTGTCTTAGACTCTGTGGGCTTCTATAAAAAATGCCTCAAACTGGGTAATTAATAAGCAACAGAGATTTATTGCTTATTAAGGCTGGGAAGTTCAGGATCAATATGCCAGCAGATGTGGTGTCTGGTAAGACTTGCTCTCTTCTTTCAAAATGGTGACTTCTTGCTGTGTCCTCATGTGATGGAAAGGGCAAGGCAACCCCTTCCAACTTTTTTCTGATTTGGACATTTTATTGAGACATGTTTTGTGGCCTAACATCTGGTCTATCATAGAGAATATTCCATGTGTGAATTAGAAAAATGTATATTCAACAACTGGATTAAATGTTGTATAGGTTCAAGGAGTAGGGGCACTGGCCCCATATACTGGAGGTGGTGGGTTCAAACCTGGCCCCAGCCAAAAAAATAAAAATAAAATAAAAATGTTGTATAAATGCCTCTTAAGTTCATTTAGTCCAGGGTATAGTTTACCTCTGCTCTTTCTTTGTTGGTGTGCTACCTGAATGTTCTGTTCATTGGCTAAAGTGTGGTGCTAAAGTTCCCCTCTATTATTGTATTATATAGTCCATCTCCCCCTCTATACCTATTAATATTTGGGTGATCTGATTTGGGGTACATACATACTATTGGTATATCCTTTTCTCTTGAATTGACCCTTTATCATTATATAATGACCCCTTTGCCTCCTTTTACACTTTTTGCCCCCTTTCACTTTCTTTTTTCTTTTTTTCTTTCTTTCTTTTTTTTTGAGACAGAGTCTCAGTATGTCACCCTCGGAAGAGTGCAATGGCATCACAGCTCACAGCAACCTCAAACTCTTGGGCTTAAGTGATTCTCTTGCCCCAGCCTCCCAAGTAGCTAAAACTACAGGTGCCTGCCATAACTCCTGGCTAGTTTGGGGGTTTTGGTTGTAGTTGTCATTGTTGTTTGGCAGGCCTGGGCTGGGTTTGAACCCGCCAGCTCCTGTGTATGTGACTTTTGCCCTAGCCGCTGAGCTACAGGCACCGAGCTACCCCCCACCCATTCACTTTCAGTCTATGTGTGTCTTTATAGTGAAGTGAGATTCTTACAGGCAGCCTGTAGTTGAACTATGTTTTTTAATCCATTCAGCTACTCTGTACTTTAACTGGAGAATTTAGTCCTTCAGTGTTACTATTGATAGGTAAGGGCTTCCTACTACCATTTGGTTACTAATTTTCTAGTTGTCATGTAACTCCTTCTTCCTTTCTTTTTTCTTACCATCTTCCTTTGTAATTAAATGATTTTGTCTGGTAGTATGTTTTGAGCTGTGCTGTTTATTTTTAGTGTATCTATTATAGGTTTTTGCTTTGAGGTTACCATAAGGCTTACAAAAAATGTTTTATAGTTTTAACAAGTATATAAACTAATGCCAACTTACCTTTGAATAGTCTCTAATGATCATTTGCATTTCTATTTTATCAGTTGTAATGTCTTTTTTTTTTTTCTATCTGGGACTTTTCTTAGTCTTGCTAAAGTTTTGTTGATTTTTGTTTATCTTTTTTAAAAAACCAATGTTTTGTTGACTTTTGTTGTGTTATTTTTAGTCTGAATTTCATTTATTTCTGCAAAAGATCATTATTATTTCTTTCCTTCTTCTAATGTTGAGTTTAGCTCTTCCTTTTCTCAAGCTCCTTGAGGTGCATTGTTAGATTGTTTATTTGGAATCTTTTTCTTTTTTCAATGTAAGAATTTATTGTAATAAACTAAGAGTTAGCACTGCTTTGGCTATATCTCATAAATTTTGATACTTTGTGCCTCCATTTTCATTTGTTCCAAAAAAGTTTGTAATTTTCTTCTTAATTCCTTTATTGACTCATTCCTTCTTTGGAAGTATGTTGTTTTAATTTCCATGTAGTTTTACAGTTACCCAAGTTCTTCTTGGTATTGATTTCTAGTTTTATCATGTTGTGATCAGAAAAGATACCTAATATTATTTTGATTTTTTTTTTTTAATATTTTTAAAACTTGTTTTGTGTTCAACCTCTTATATAAAGGACCATGAATAATATCATTCATGCTGCATGACAATCACTTTGGCAAAGAGCTTGCTTGTTATCACATTTAGTATTAAATTTCATCATATGGGCCAGGCACAGTGGCTCACCCCTATAATCCTAGCACTCTGGGTCATTAAGGTGGGAGGATTGCTTAAGCTCAGGAGTTTAAGACCAGGTGAGCTAGAGAAAAACCCTGTCTCTACTAAAAATATAAAAATTCACTGGGCATGGTGATACATGCCTGTAGTCTGAGCTACGCAGGAGGTAAGGCAAGAGGATCATTTGAACCCAGGAGTTTCAGGCTGCTGTGAGCTATGATGCCATAGCACTCTAACCTAAGGCAACAGAATGATATTTTTTTTTTTTTAATGCAACATCTTATTTTTAGGTAGACACCAACATTAAGATGATAATGGTTATATAACATTTTTTTCTTCTTAATTTAATGGACATAAAAGTAACATTGCTGAGGAATTTTAATGTATTCACGTATTTCTCTTACTATTGATAAGTTTACATGTTTTGTATATTTAAAAAATTCAATGCTTGATTTAAATTTTATTCATTTTTATTCACTTATGGTATTTTGACCCATAGAATCTTATTTTATATTAGGGAAATTGGATCTTTATCTTGTTTAGAGCTGCAAATATGATTTTTTCCTAGATTTTGTTTTTAGTACTTTTCACAAAAATAAAATCCTACATTATGAATTACATCAGTTTATAGCTTACATGATTTAGGTCATATTGAGAACTATGTGTTTCCACCTGAGATTATTTTTAAAAAACTTGATTACATCTTTCTATCTAGAACTTTTATACTTTCTTATTTTTAAAATTATAACTCACCCAGAATTTATTTTGATGTAAAGTGAGATGGAAACATTGTTTAAAAGTAGTGTTTTACTGTAATTTGGAGAATTAAAATTTAAATTGTAGAGAAGAATCAAACAACAAATGTTTTTGCTTTGCATTCCACTTATCCAAAAATACAGCCTGGAGTATTGTAAAAGGCTCCCTTGTTTTTTTCCACTTACCAGCAGGCCTTTCCATAAATTGTTTTCATGAAACATTAAATTTAAAAATAGTTGTCAAGCTCGTCTTTAAGAAAAAATATTTTCTATTCTAATCTTTTTACTTGAAATTCCAAAATTATAAGAACTAATTTATAGTACTGTATGTTTCTACATATATATTTTTAAAAGATAGAACAGAAATTGAAAGAGGTTTCAGCAAACTCATCTTTTGATGATTTTAAAAACAACTTCAAATCTTAGCATAATACACATATTGGGAGGTATAAACTTTTTAGAAGAAAGTGATTCAGGGAAATAATCACTGATCAAGCCAGAGGAAAAATACAAACCAGTACTTTCATTCTTTCAGCAAACTATTCCTTTGGTTTTCATACAAATTTTCCTTTCTTTTGGAAGAGCCCTTCATCACAAAATATATTTTGTGTGTGTGTGTGTGTGTGTGTGTGTGTACATATCTATACACACACATACATACATGATAGGAGATATATGTGCCTTATATGAAATGCATATTTAATTTTTCTCTATTTTCATTAAAAGCTATATATTCTTGGCTATGTTAATTATATTGTTGCCCAAAGATATCTTTTAACTATTCTAAATTTAAAAAAATGATTGAGGGGATTCTGTGTTTAATCCAGTATGCAATCTAGATCATTCTAATAATTAATTTAAATGCTGATTTGATCATGTGAAAACATGATGAATGTTGAAATACCAGGTAATATAACCAGTATTGAACTTGGAAAGCTTTGTTGTTGTTGTTGTTGTTGTTGTGTATTATATATATTTTTCCCTTTAAAAAATATTTTTTTTATTATTAGTTTTTATTAAATCATAACTTTGTACATGATGCATTTATGGGGTTCACGGTACTGCTTCAGTATACAATGTGAAAGGTTTACATTGAACTAAGTAACATCCATCACAATTATACTCATTTATTTTTTATTATTTTTTATTTTTTATTTTTTTGCAGTTTTTGTCTGGGGCTAGGTTTGAACCCACCACCTCCAGCATATGGGGCTGGTGCCCTACTCCTTTGAGTCACAAGTGCCACCCGTACTCATTTCTTAACAGTTTGGAAATGTACCATTGCATCATGCACATTAGGTGAGGTCCCCCAAATTCCCCCTCCCCTCCCCTCTCTTTCCTCTTCCCTTCTACTTTCTGGACTATAGTTATGTTTTGCCATTCATATGAGTGTGTAGGTGATTATATATTAATTTCATAGTAGTATTGAGTACATTGGATACTTTTTTCCCATTCCTGAGATGCTTTACTAAGAAGAATATGTTCCAGCTCCATTCAGGTAAACATAAAAGATGTGAAGTCTCCATCTTTTTTACGGCTGCATTGTATTCCATGGTGTACATATACCATAATTTGTTAATCCATTCATGGGTCAATGGGCACTTGGGCTGTTTCCATGTCTTGGCTATTATGATTGGGCTGTAATAAACATTCTGATGCAAATGTCTTGGTTGTAAAATAGTTTTTGATCATCTGGGTATATACCTAGTAGAGGAATTGCAGGATCGAATGGTAGGTCTACTTTTAGTTCCTTGAGTGTTCTCCAAACTTCTCTCTAAAAAGGTCATACTAGCTTGCATTCCCACCAGCAGTGTAGAAGTGTTCCCTTCTTTCTGCATCCACACCAACATCTGTAGTTTTGGGATTTTGCGATGTGTCTAATCTTATTGGAGTTAGATATCTCAAAATGGTTTTGATTTGCATTTCTCTAATGATTAAGGATGATGAGCATTTTTTCAAGTGTTTGTAGGCCATGTGCCTGTCTTCATCAGAGAAATTTCTGTTAAGTCTATTGCCCACAAAGAAATGGCTTTATTTGTTCTTTTCTTATTGATTAGTTTGAGTTCTCTGAAAAGATTCTAGTTATCAGACCTTTGTGGGAAGAATAACTGGCAAAAATCTTCTCCCATTCTCAAGGTTGTCTGTTTGCTTTACTTACTGTGCTCTTGGCTGTGCAAAACCTTTTTAGTTTGATCAGATCCCAGTAATGTATTTTTGGTGTTGCTTTAGTTGCCCAGGGGGTCCTCCTCATAAAGTATTCTCCCAGGCGAATTTCTTCAAGTGTTTTCCCTGCACTCTTATCTAGTATTTTTATAGTGTCATGTCTTAAGTTTAAATCTTTTATCCAGTGAGAATCAATTTTTCTTAATGGTGAAAGGTGGGGGTCCAGTTTTAGTCTTCTACATGTTGACAGCCAGTTCACCCA
>CAUYPK010109989.1:0-66849 GCA_963574355.1 Loris lydekkerianus | reverse complement strand
TAGAGTGCCGTGGCATCACACAGCTCACAGCAACCGCCAGCTCCTAGGCTTAAGTGATTCTCTTGCCTCAGCCTCCCAAGTATAGCTGGGACTACAGGTGCCCGCCACAACACCCGGCTATTTTTTTGTTGCAGTTTGGCCGGGGCTGGGTTTGAACCTGCCACCCTCGGCATATGGGGCTGGTGCCCTACTCACTGAGCCACAGGCACCGCCCTGACTCAGTGTTTTGACGACATTAGTAGAAATGGAGAATCCAGAATGTAGGAGAGGATCGTTTTCATTACCAAACTGTACCTGGAGTTCTAGAACCAGTTCTCAGTTCAGATCACAAACTGGAAGATGTCCACAAGAGAGAAACAGTAGGCAGAAACTGGAATATTTATTCTAGAAAAGACTTATGGAAGAAATTATTGTTTTCAAATGTATAAATGGTTGCCATGTACAACATGATTTAGATTTGCCTTTTTTGTGGCCTCTTAGGCTAGCCCAAGAACCTTCAGGCAAAAGTTTCAGGGAGTAGGATTTTGTCACAATATAAGGATGATTAGAAGTATCTGAATATGAAAGAACCATTTAATGGCTGACTGGAAGAAACTGTTACTTCCTCCCTCCCTTCCTTCCTTCCCTCCCTCCTTTCCTTCCTTCCTTCCTCTCCTCCCTCCTTTCCTTCCTTCTTCCTTCCTCTCCCTTCTCTTCTCCTCACTTTCCCTTTACTCCTTTCCTTTTTTGAAATATGGTCTCACTCTGTAGCCCAGGTTAGAGTACAGTGGCATGATCATAGCTCACTGCAGCCTCAAACTGTGGATCTCAAGTGATTCTCCTCCCTCAGCCTCCCAAGTAGCTTAGAACTTGCCATCAAGCCTGACTAATTTTTATTTTTTGTTTTTGGAGAGATGGGGTCTTACTATGTTGCCCAGGATAGTCTTGAATTTTGGCTTCAAGTGATCCTCCAATCTTGGCCTCCCAAAGTAATGGGATTACAGGCATGGGCCACTATACCTGGCCTAGATCCACTATTTCTATTAATGTAACCAAACTACTGATTCACATCAAACTTGTTGAAAAAAAGGTAATGAATCTGATTTCTCTCTCTTGAACTCATGGAAAGTCAGTTATAGATGATTCAGGGGAAAAAATGGCCAATAAAAATGTAATTTTGTTAGAAATTATAAAGGCAAGGCTGGTGCGGTGGCTTACATCTGTCTATAACCTTAGCATTCTGGGAGGCTGAGTAGGGTATATAGCTTGAGCTCACGGCTATCAAGGTTTGAGACTAGCCCGAGCAAAAAGCAAGATCCCATCTCTATGAAAAATAGAAAAAGTGAGTCAAGAGAATCGCTTGAGCCCAAGAGTTTGAGGTTACTGTGAGCTATGACGCCATGGCACTCTACCCAGGGCCACAAAGTGAGACTGTCTCAAAAAAGAAAGAAGGAAAGAAAGAAAGAAATTAAAATGGCAAAAAAGTATTATTTTTGTCTGCTAGCAAAAATTAAAGAGGAGGATCACATCTAATACCGATGAGAATGCCATGAAATGGGGTTTGCATTCATTGGCTGCTGGCACTTAACGTCTTTTGAAAAGCCTGTGTAATAGCTACACTATTGATGATACTTTTGTATCAATAATCTAATAGGCTATTTTACCAAAAGAAACTATGTAAAGTTGAAACTGTATAAATTGCCACATCCCTGCAGATGTTCATCTAAGTGTTACTTATAAAAGAGAAACTGGAAGCAACTTGAACGTGGAAAAGTAAGATAACAGTTGGCAACAGCAGGCCACCCACTAGACAGGATGTAGGTGTTAAGAATTACCAGACATGAAATCCTACAGATCTGATTATTATAATTAGATATCAAATAGCTGGATGCAACAACAGCACAGAAAATGTCCCGTCTTTCAAGTCCCTCTCTGCTACTAGCGAGCCGTGTTATCCCGAGCAAATCCCGTAACTTCCCTGTGTATTGGCTCCTGTTCCATCAAATGTGGAGTTTAGGTACAGGGGTCGCTAACAGAATGGACCCATTTAATACAGAAACGGTATCAGCCAAGTATCTTGTTTTCAGATTTCCCCACAAAGCTTCACCTCCTCCATGTTATGTATGTTTTTAGAAGTCAGTTTGAAATAGGTAGCAGATGAGAAAAAATAGAATTCTGGGTCCCTCTCAAATAAATTACTGTTTTTGAGGGGGATTTCACATGTACCCCCAAGCACGTCATTATAAAGTAATGAAAAATAGTTCTCAAGTCACTGAGGATACTTTATCCAAAAGTGCCCAAGAACGATGTCATATTAAGGTACTACTGTTATGAGCATTATTTAAAACAACAATATCAACAACACTAATCTGGAAAGGTTTAGTCACAAAAAACAAAGGGCCAGACATCTAATAAACTGGTTTATTCATTTATACTTGAGTCTTTGAGGAATTGTCCTTATTCAGCTCATGAGCCCCTAGTTTTATATTTGTATTAATGAAAAAAAAAAACAAAGTCAAAACACTTATGTTGTGTGTAAATCGGACCATTTATTTTCTGGGGGATCTGGAAGTAGGGTGACAGAACATGAGCTTTCAGCTCATATGCAAAAGCTCTCTAATTGTACCAGACTCCCTCTGAAAATGCCTTCACCCATTTGGAACTTTCCAGAAGGATGGTGGCTCTTTAGTTTGGACTTTCATCAGGCACAGAAGTCAAGAGCAAAGGGAAATTGCTCAGGGGCAACAGCATATTTCCCCTTCAGCCACCCAGGCCTTATACTGATGCCCCAAAGTGGCTCTTAGCATCTGAGATATCAAGGGGGAGGAGGGAAGGGGAGAGGGAAGGTCGCTGCTCTGAGCACTCACGGGACTTTGACAGGGTTCCCTCAGGTATTCCAATCATCGAATGAGTGTCTCTCTTCCATCTCCTTTGAGAATCACTGATTGAGAACAGCTGTATGTGTGTTTTACAGCAGCCTATCTTGTATTTGGTCTCAAGCATTAACCATTTTGGCCAGTCACCCAAGCCATCAGATTTGGTTAGGTCTGAACAATTTTGGCTCTTCCTCCCAATCAAATCTCCTCAAATACTGATTTGTCCTCTGGGAGGACACCCCACAGCTCCAAAGGTGATTCCAACAGTAGGAATGGGGAAGGCATCGACAAGGGCCAGAGGATGCTTAGGTGACCCCTTCAGGAGCCTCCACTGGGAAGACTATCCCAGTGTGCTCCCCAGAACAGACCAGTCCATGACCTCACAGTAACACCACAATCACGGGAGTATAGGCACATCTCAGGGAACCAAGCCACCTGGAGATGTGGGGACCCAGCACAGTGGTAGCTGAGGCCAACTGTGCTTGGCTTACTACCGCTGGTGGGACCTGTGGACAGGGCACCCTAAAAACCAAAACCATCACAAAAGGAACCAGAAATTTTTCTGTTCCTTCCTCATGGGGACTGATGCCCTGTGGTGTGTTCCTCATTCCCACTCCCCTCTCTACCACGAGCTTCTTGTTGGCTCTTGGTGTGTGTGTGTTCATGCAAGCAGTGGGCTGATGTGGGCACTTGAGTGGTGATAGAATAGATCCTGGAAGATGAAGGTCTTAGGGCTAGGAATATCATCATCAGAGACCCGCAGGACTAGGCCAGGTGCGGTGACTCATGCCTGTCATCCTAGCACTCTGGGAGGCTGAGGCAGGTGGATTGCCTGAGTTCACAGGTTGGAGAGCAGCCTGAGCAAGAGCAAGACCCCGTCTTTAAAAAAATAGCTGGGTGTTGTGGCGGGTGCCTGTAGTCCCAGCTACTTGGGAGGCTGAAATAAGAGAATCACTTGAGCCCAAGAGTCTGAGGTTGCTGTGAGCTATGACGACACAGCATCTACCGAGGGCGACAAAATGACTCTGTCTCTAGAAAAAAAAAAAAAAAAAAAAAACCCTCAGGACCTGGGATAGGTTGGCAGACTATAGTCCTAAAGTACAATTTCAGTTTGTGTGACAACTTCCAAATAAAAGGCAAGCTTCATTTTAACTACAAGCCCCAGGACCCATGGGGGGTGGCCAGTTGTCCACTGGTTCTATATACCACAGCTGGAATTCTTGAGATCCCCAGGGGAGCCCAGCCTCTGAATGCACTTTTATGTATTTGCAGACAAATGTGTTTTTTCCAGCAACAGGAAAGCATACGTGAGAATGGATACAGGAAGTGTAAAAAACACACATATCCTACTGCAGGTAAGAAACAGAAATTACTGCTTAGTGTCTGCATGTGGAGATGCACGCAACACCACGTGGCGTTTTTTCAATTGATGCAACTCAGTAATTTTTATTGCAACTGGAAGACAATACATCACAGAAACTTTATGGTAGGTCTGGGGAAAAGTGTTATTTACAATAAATGATGAAATAGTTTGTCTTTGGCAATATGATTACATACGAAGAATGCAAAATGCAAGTAGGGGTGCTTCCAAAGCAACACCATCAGGTTCGGCTGACTGCGCCTGCCTCCACATCGTTTTTTTAGGTTAACACAAACGTAACTGAACATCACTTTCTTCCTCCTTTATGGTTCTCCCTTTCTATTCATGATATTGGCAGTTTCGTACAGAAAATACAGAAAAAAAAAATTGGCTTTTGAAAAATTATTACTCTTGTAAATTAATTTGGCCGTGTAGGTCTATTGGCCGAGCCAAGGTCAGATGACCCCCAGCGTCAATAGTAAACCTCCTGGTCTTCTGATTGCTTTATTACTTTTTTTTTTCTGTAAAACAAAAACAAAACTCAGAAATGTTACAGAATCAGAGTATTAAAAAATGTACAAGTGTATATGCTTCCCAGACACCTACGGGTATTTTTTCCTCCACATTTTCACCATGGCAGTATTAAGTAGTGAGTGTGAATGATACAGCAATGAAGCTGGTTACTGAATCAGCTGTGAGCTCAGGTGGGCTCAACACACATACTCAAGAAATGCTGCATGTTTAAATAACTGAAAGTGTGCTGTTTCTTCTAAAAAGAAAGGTGGGAAGGGGCTGGGGAATCCAGGCCACGGTCAAGAAAGGATGAAATACAATTTCTAGGTTTGACGGGTTCACCATATCGAAGTCTTTGAGAATCCAATATGGAATATCAATGATTTGCAAAAGGAAGAGAAGGCTGTTCTCAACTCCCGCAAATCAAATACAGCGGAAAAACACCTTTGTATATACTCCAAATAAATAGTCTTGATTTCAAGGCTAGCAAAACAGGATGGGTCCTTGTGAGCGTCTCACAGGAAGTCGGGAGCGATCGTTCACGTGGGTCTGATTTCAGAAATACCACCACAAGATCCAGCACCATAGACGCATCGGTTTCAGCTGTTAAAAGATGGGTGGTTTTAAAAATTGTGTTTTCCTTCCTTAATTTTTGGTCATTGAAGCTAGCACTTGTTCACAACTGTGGAAGAATGACAAGGTGACACACACATTTTTCATGATAAAGCAACCAAGCTGACGAGTCTGTGCTTAATTCAAGAATAACCAGCAGGAGAAAGAGAAAACACCAGGAGTTCGCCACCATCGCTGGTGCTCTCTCACAGAGGGGTTAACAGGTGAATTCACAAAGGTAGGCAGATCTATACAGGACACTGAATGCCGTGTGTAAATCCTCATGAAACTTCAGAAACAGGAACACCACACAATGTATATACTTTGATCTACACATTCCATTACAAAGGAAAAAAAAAAGACACCATTACAACTTTGTAACTGTGTTAACTGCAATATAAACCAAAGTCCAGAGTTTGGCAGGTAACTAAAAGAGGGTTATCACTTAGGTTATATAGCAAAAGCGTTGATGTATATTATATATAGTAGTATAAATAATAAAAAAGTATTATTTAAATTAGATCACAGTGCTGCATCATGTGCATAACAGTGTTTGATATAGTATTGGTGGGCTGGGACCTACAACACCAAGGACTGAACTGTCAACACTGGTAAGTCACAATCAAGAGGGGACACAAGAGTTCCAATGTTTTCTTTTGGTGGCAAAAATCCTGAAGAGGAAAGAAAAATACTTCTCTACAGAAACATAAAAAGAAAATCGCAACATCTGGGCAGCTGTGATCCACCAGAAAGAAACAAGTCCCAACCAGAATAAAGTTTAAAGGGAAAGAGAAATCACATCAAATTGAATCTAATCTCATAGAGAAAACCCTCCCATTTAGGTCACTTGTACAAAACTCTGATTCCTTCTCAAAGAGCCCTTCCGTGAGAGGCTAAAGACCCCCTCCCCCTGCCACACATGCTGTGGGATAATTGCAACTTGAGTCAGTAGCACTTGGTGCTGAGCAGTCCTGAGGTGCTGCAGGACTCTAAGCTGGGTACAAAAGCCAGCCACGTGGTCTGCACTCCACAGAGCCCACTGCCCGAAACTGTCACTCAGGCAAGAGCCCTCTTCAACACAATAGCCACTTCCAGAATGCCCGTGGTAGTAACTGCTGTGGCCAGCAAGCGCTAGACATACTGAATGCCTCTACCAGGAAAAAAAAAAAAAAAAAGAAAGAAAAAGAAAAAGAAAAAGAAATCTGTCCTTGGGAAAGGCCTCTGTATATTCCTTCTTAAAAACTCAGCCACTAGATTGAAACCTGCCACACTGCCACAGTTGTCTTGGCTATGGTTTTCTCGAACCACCATCTAAATCTGGGTTTGGTTTGTTTTTGTTTCAGATAGATGGTTTTACCAAAGAACTCTTAAAAGTATACTGATTGGAGAGGGGGAAGGGGAATAGGAGCTTATGGTATATTATAAGGCTGGGAAAAATCTATGATGCAAACCCTCTCCACATAGTACTAGATAAAGATAAAAGACAATTATACTAGGATAAAAATAACTTTCTATGTGTATATCATTTAAGAAAAAAAGAGTGACCGTCTCTTTCTCTTAAATGTGTCTGAGGGCCAATAGCCAGTATTCGTAGATGTCGTGGTAGAGATGTGTTCATGGTTGGTTTCCAAAGCATCTTGAAATATTGCTATAGTTTCCCGTTTCCCCTCCCCCCTGCCCCATGTGAGTATGTGAGATACTGGAATGACACATGAACCACCACTTCTCCCAGCAAGAGAAAGGAAAGCAAAAACACCAGACCCCTTAATGGTGCTCAGGCGATCTGTCAAGACTAATGGATACATAGGCTAATTTGGAAGCTAAAAGAACACCTGACATTTGGGAAGGAATTCCAAGACTGAAGTGAATGACACTTAAGCAAAATATTCTTTCACAAATAGGCTTGTGCTTAAATTCTCTACTGCTCTTGGAGGAGGGGATTAGAGAGGGTGCCTCCTGCCCCTGGGCTTGTTAAGGACACAGACAACCTCATTCGGCAAGGAATTCACTACAAACAGCCACATACACATTGATACTTTTTTTTTTTTTTTCCTCAACAATCAAAATACAAAGTTAAACACAATTGAGCCATTGTTTTGGTTATGCATAATGTGTATGCCTCCAAAAACAGAAGAAAAAATAGAAAAAAATTACCCTCACTAAAGGTTCCCCAACAAGTCTTCCAGCAAAGCCAGCAAAGGTGCCAAGAGACTCAGGAAAATAACACTTAGAAAGCTGCCTGATGAGGTATTTATGCAAAAAAGAGTGGTTCTGGAGTTAAGAACACACTTTTATAAGATAGTTCTCTATTTCTCAAAGAGATCAGAAAAGTAAATCACACACATTGCATTTTATTATTTTCTAAAAGAGGACTTTACCTCTTTAGGAAAATGTAATGAGGGGAGACAGCCCACTGTGGGGGTTTTAATTGGAAGAAGTCCTCTGCCAGAAATAGTCCTGGATATTTACCTCTGCCTTTCAGGAGAGAAGTCTGGATTAGCTTGATGGTGGGGGTGAAGGTGGGGGATTGAGGAGGTGGTCTTTTGGGCTCCATCAGGTGATGACACAAATCGAGGTGTCACTCAGATCCCACAGCTGTGGATGGCTTTTAGGGTGTCAGATGTTTAGGAGATGGGGGAAAAGAGCACTGCAAAAATACCTCTTCATTCCCATCCATACCCTGAACAAAAATGCTGGAAGTATTCAGGTTCTGGTCATGAATTAGACCTGTTGTAGCGGTGTAGATTCTTTTCCAGTTCTCTCATCAGCAACCCATAGGGAAGGTACGTATGGGAAATGCACCAGTTCATTCCCACTGTCCGGGCTGAGAGAGCGTCTCACAGTACCTGGCCCTGGCAGGTGGGCTTGGCTTCAGCCCACAACCGTCCCCTTTAAAAACTCAAGGTCACCTTAGTTCCCTAACCCTCGTATCCTGAGCCATGGGAGTGGGTGTTTCTGCTTGTGTTTTAAAGTTTCCCTCCATTTGGATGGAAGATCATATTCTTTTAGAGATTTCTCTTTGGATCTCCCCCTGCCCCAACTTTTTTTTTTTTTGTCCCCTTTTTAGGCAAAGATAACAGGAGTTTCTGGTCTGTGTGACATCATCCGGTTGTCTAAACTCAGCTCTCACAATCTAGGTGGTCTAAATTCCAGGTTGGTCAGTGTGCTGAGGTGGTAGCAATGGCCAGCCTCTCCTTCCTACTGCAAAATGGCACTGTTGCAATAAAATACCTAGGGCTGGCCTTCCCAACCTGTGTGTCACTTCCTCCTTCAAGTGTACCCTATCTCGTACCCTCACCCAATAAGGCCCATTAGCGTGTTTCCCCTTCTTCTGGCTAATTTGCATAATTATTCACTGCGTTTTCCCTAGAACCACATCACGGTAATGATTTTCTCAAGTAAGCGTCCCATAATTCTCTTGATTCTATCATACACACTCACTACTAAGTTTGCCCTCAAATTATTGCGTCATGTTAAACATGTACAGACAAAGAGAAAGGACACACTTTTCAACAGAGAATCAAGAGGGGGTCGGGGCTGAAGTGCAGGCAAGGCGGTACAGAGTTCAACCATCCAAGCCCTACCAGAGCATGAAGATATTTTTATATTGCAGAGTAAGTTCCCCAACAGTCAGAGTTTGTCCCTGAAGAAGGTTAAACCTTAAACACCTGCTTCAAAAAAACAAAACAAAATAACCTGAAAAACAAAAACAAAACAAGGGGAAAAAAAAGAACAAAAAAAAAAAAACAAAAAAAAAAAAAAGAAAAAAGAAAAAAGAAAGAAAACCAAAAGAACCTCTAAGCCTAAGGGCTTAAAAATTAGAGGCATAGCCTTTTCTCTATTTTCTATATTTATATGAAAATAATTCATGCTTCATGCTAAATACATTATTTACCTTACAAGAACTTTGTTTTTTTTTGAATAAAAAAGTTTGTTTTTGTGATTTTTTTCTTTTTCTTTTTTTTTTTTTTTCTTCAAAGGAATCCATGCGTTGTGGATCAGAAATTTCTGCTGGCTACACTGGCTGAATGTGGAAATCAATGATTTTTGCAAAGGTGACTCCTAATATTAATTGCAAACTCCATTTTGAGGGCAGTAAGGAGTTATATTATTTTTTGCCATGTTTTACTTTTTATTCTTTTTTTGTCCATCTATGTGCCTTTAATCTTTAAAAAATATACCATGATACTAATGACAGGTTCCATAGCTTTGTTTTTTTCCCACTTGGATTGAATAGTTTTGAAAAACAGAAAATGATCTATACCATTATTTCCTTCCTTAACAGCTACTGTAATTTCTTGGACTTTTCACTTGGGCAGTTTAGAAGACGTAGCTTATTTTCTGCTTCAGTTTTCTCACTGTCCTCTGTGTGTGTGTGTGTGTGTGTGGGAGCGCACAGGGTCAACCTTCAGGCTTATGGCTTTTAGAACATTTTCTTGATTTTATAGAACAAAATCCAATGATTAGCAACATCACTAAAAATTTACCCCATTTCTTCTCATTAGTCACTGACACCTGATGCATACAAACAGTCCAGCGCCCACCTCCTAAGACGATACCAGGCTTCAGCGGTAGGAAGCACAGAGGACTGGTGGCCGGCCCCTGTGCTCGCTTGTGACATGTGACAATGCCAGGGGCTTTCCTGGCACAACAGGATGCCTGGTGCCACCAACTCGGGTCTGCTCCTAGGGGACCCAGGGGTTCTTCCTTCTGTCCATCTTTATGTGCCTCCACTCAGTGAGCCCACCTGGGTGGAGGACATCCTGACTTTTTAAACCTAAGGGTTGGGCCTGAGCGATGACGGCTTTGCACCGCGTGCCTTCTAGGTGCTGAATGTGTATTCCTGTGGCATTAACGTTGACATCCCTGTGGATTCAGCCACATGTTTCTGACAAGCTGGAGGAAGCAATGGCAATTTTGGCTTTTTCGGTTATGTCTTCGGATAATCAAAAGCTTTTGTAAAACAGCTGAGTGTCAATATGAGTTCTATGGCTTCAATCTCCTTTAAAAATAAAATTCTTAAGGGTCCAAAACAAAGGAGAGGGGGGCAAATTAAAAAAAGAATAAAATAAAAAGGAAAAGAAAAGAAAGAAAACCAAACCAAAAACAAAACAAAAAAAAAGGAACAAAAAGAAAAAAGTTGCTGATATTGCCACAAATCATTAGAAATCTCCTGACATGCTGAAACCAAATGGCCGTAAGTTCAAAACAAATCAGTGACTTGTTTTTAATTTTTTGTGGTTTCCTTTTGCTCTTTCTGCCCCTTTGCCGTCCGATTGGTGATGTTATTCAAACAGGACCGGATCCCTGCTAAGTGCAGGAGTGAGCCGGCTGCTTCTTTCATTTCCTCGTCATCACTCTCGGGGGGCTTTTCGGTGCGTCTCTTTTTGAGGGGCAGGGTGTCGCTGGGGACCTTCCTGGCCTTGGCGAAGTGCTGGCGCTTCTTGTGCTGGGATGCATAGCCACTGTCCCCCAGAGCATCCTTGGGCTCCTTCTGGCTGTGTTTCCTGTCGTCCTCTTCCGTCTCGCTGTGGCTCTCATGGCTCTGGAAGCTGCCCTCGCTGCCCTCGCTGCCCTCCTGGCTCCCCTTTGTGGCAAACTCGTAGTGGTCGTCGGCCGAGGAGGAGGAAGAGGACACGGAGTCGCTGGCGGGGGAGGTGCTCCGGGCGTTGGAGGACTTGGCACTGCTATAGTTGTGATCCTCCTTGGGGTCTCCGCTGACCACTGGGGAGCCACATGATGGCTCACTCTCAGTCCGCATGCGGCAGCTGGTGATGCCATTTCTGCAGGGCAAGGACAGTGGGAGGGAAGGGAGACAAAGAGAGGACACAGTTAGACCCCCTCAGACACAGATACCTGGGGCCACCCGCCTTCAGTGAAGCCACTCACAGTGTAGGGTAACAGGTGGATCTGGCCTCCTAAATCCTGACGACTGGGTCTTCCCTGCTTAGCTCCTATCACTGGCATGTTCACTCAATTTGTGCGGCTGAGACGTCAAAACAACACTCTTCTGAAGTGACAGCGGTGCAAGCTCAATCTCTTCCATTAAACCATAAAAATCAAGCTGTGCTTGCCTCGCTTACCCGCCAATACTGCAGAGTCAGACGCAGGCAGACTGTGTTGGCTGGGCACTTCAGAGAAAAAAGCACGCTCTCCTCTGAAGCTGCTGCATTAGGAGGCTTTTGTCAAAGGACTCAATCCAGTGCTCAGAAGAAAGATACCTGCCATGTGGTGACAGCTCCTCACTCATGCAATCTAATAATATTCACTGAGTGTCTAATAGAAATGCATGACCTGAGGGAGGGTCCGAGGGGAGGGACACGGGGTTGGATCCAACACAGACGCTGCCACTAAGATGCTACGGTCTGACAAAGAATCACGTTGCAGTCAGATCACAGATGAGAGGGCACTGAGTTGCCATTTCCTCAATTCACCACCTGCCAGGCGCTCTGCTAAGTGTGCCCAGCTGATCCTGGGGGATATCAGTGTCCTTCTTTTACAGTGGCTAAAAGTTCAGTGATCAACTTCAAGTCCCACCGTTCATCAGGAGCAGAACTGGGACTAGAATCAAAGCCTGAGTCTCAAGCGTGAGCTCTGAGCTTCATCACCACACAGATTCTCCCAGGCCACGTCCCCGTAATGACCCTGCTACACATTCCCATCCGGCCTCTACAGACCTCACTATACCTGATTATTCTCTTTGCATCTGACATCTGGGTATTGTGCTGACCTCCCTTGTGCTACTTCCTTGGCCAAATGAATAGCAGTGACACCCACTTGGCAGGGTTGCTGGGCTGAGGAAATCAGTTAATGCTTGCAGGAGCCAGGCCCTGCCCTTGGCTGTGCCACTCATTCCTGGTCAGGACGCATATGCCTTGTGCCTGGGCAGCAGCTGCACACCCGATTGTGTCTGGCACCCAGCAGGTGCTCAGAAGAGGTGCCCACCCTTCAGAGGAGTGACAGGGTGACTTACACCTGAGGGAACTAAGAGGGGGCACCAGGGGAAGTTCTGTGGAAGATGTGGCACCTGACCTTGGACACGAAGGCTGAAGGATTTGGGCAGGGATCAGAGATGCTATATCGCACCCTGCCACCCCATTTCCTGTAAGCTCATCCACCTTACGATACACTTCTAAGAGTTCCACAGAGCGTGACCACACTTCCTGCCAAGATGACCCCAAGTGTAAGGACTCTCGCTTTTCCTCCATAGACAGTGCTTCCCACATCATTACTAACTAGGCGGTCACTTGTTCAACATCTGTGCTTCCCACTGGAGTCCTAGCTCCACAAGAAAGGGCCAGCACTGTGGACGCCCACAGATACACTCAGTAAGCTCAGCAGCAGCTGGAATTGTGTGGCAGAGAGGATGAAGCCTGGGAAGTGACGGTGGGTGGCCCCACCAAGGCTTACCAGACCCTCCCTGAGGATACGGCATTGGTGGAAAGGCTGTCGGGTCAGGACCACCATTGAGATACAGGAGGGAGCCCCACTGTCCGAGCCTAGAGGTTCAGGAGGACCTCGGTGGCATCCCCACACAGAAAGGGACAAAGGAGCAAACAGTTGCTGATGAAAAGCGCACAGCCAAGTGTAAGATGAAGTCTCTCTCCTTCTGGGCTTCCAAGGACTGTGGTACTCTGCTTAGTTTATGCTGGAGGAGAGAATCCACCACAAAGTGCTAGAAGACCATCATCACAATTTATCCTTTACTAGATGTCATGCTAACCCCTCACAATGGCGATGTGTGCATCTGAGCAATGAGGCCCCCGTGTGTTCTGGAAGGCCCAGTGTGTGCCCTATACTCTATGATCCCAGATCTGCACCACCTCCCCCGACTCCTACATGGAGAGACAGACTTTCGAGCCAGACAGGCCTGTGTTCATATCTCAGTGGTGCGTACTAGTGACTCTGAGCAGGCTGTTTCACCACTTGGACCATCAGCTTCCTCCTCTGCCATACTGGGCTGCATGAGGATGAACTGAAATGACCAAGCACAGAGGAAGGTTCTTAGTGGCACCTCGTGGGTCTTCCTGCTCCCCCTCCTGCCACTTCCTGCCGCTGTGGGGTGCTCACTCTGAGCAGCCTTGCTTTCTCTTCCCGTGCTGGGTCAGCAGGGACACAGAAATCCAGCATGAAATAAGAGCACAGAAGCCCCATGCAGGAATCCCACTGGGCTTGCTGGTGAACACAGCCTCTGAGCTCCGGGGACTGGCCTCCTCAAGATCTCTTTTTTTGCAGTTATTCTGTTTTCTGGATATATCTTGGGTACATAAAAATGGCTGCAAGATTCCTTTGAGATGTTTCCAAATATGGATCTCAGTAAATGTAATTAATTGTACAGCTAGCTATTAATCATTATTAAAACAGACAAAAGTGAGTATCTCATGTTACAGTTCTCCTGATCATTGTTAAGATAACTGCTGTAAAATATAAAAATAATTAGTCCACCGAACTAGCATCAAACAGTTTTATAGGCCAGGTGTGGTGGCTCACACCTGCAATCCTAGCCCAGGTGGGAGGATCCCTTGAACTTGGGAGTTTGAGACCAGCCTGAGCAAGAGCAAGACCCCATTTCTACTAAAAATAGAAAAATTAGTCAGGCGTTTTGGTGGGTGCCTGTAATGCCAGCTACTTGGGAGGCTGAGGAATGAGGAATTTGAGGTTACTGTGGGCTATGATGACACCATGGCACTCTACTTAGGGTAACAGAGTGAGACGGTCTCAAAACAAAGGGGGGAAAAAAAACACCCCAGTTTTAGAGTGAACCCAGCTATACTTGGATGAGTAAACGGGGCTATGTTTGGCTTCTAACAAATCAATTCAGTTCTGAATCTTTCTTTTAAAAATAACTTGGAGCTTATGATTCACGTCACCACAGTTAAGCAGAGTACGATCCCTGTCTGAACATAAATGAATGGGGTGAGAGTCAAGTAAGGCAGGCATTGTATAACATTAATGCCTAGTGAATCTGGATGAACAGTATGTGATGTCCACTGTGCTTTTCTTTCCTCTTTTTCCATAGGTTTGGAAAATGTTTAAATGAAACGTTTGGGGGATAGGGAGAAACACACTAGAACCAAAGCAATGATGTTACTTTTTCACTCCATACCATGTCTTTTCCTGACAAGAGGAAAAGTGTTCAGTCTGAGAACTTTTCTTTCTTTCTTAAGCAGGGAGAAAGCAGCCTAAGAGTAGAGCTGAGCACGCAGTAGGTCCAAACTGGACTTTCCTCTTAAAGAGATAAGATCCCATGGATTAAAAGTAAAATAGAAAAGAAAATTATCCTCCACGCCTGACTGGATGTTGTATAGGGCGGAGTCTCTCTCTGGTATGTACTTCATGGCAATTGAGATCCCACGACACACCCCTTGGAAGCCAGGACTATACCAACTATTTCAAAGATAAAGAGAAACTACAAGAGCCCCATGACTTGTTTAAGGCAGCCCAGCTAGTTCTCAAAGACGGTTCAAGCAGGAATTTGAAGTTTCTCCCTATAACCCCAAAGAAGGACATTTACTATGATGAAGAAAGAAAACACACCCATCGACAAAATTTCTGGGTAGAAATAGATACATAGACATAACTTCCGCAAGTGAGAATTAAAATAAAATAGTATCTTTTACTCATTTAATGAAATTAACTTTCTCTGAGATTTTTTAGCATGGGCTTATAATCCATAAAATTACAAATAAAACTCAGCAGGAGGTGACAAGGTCCTTTAATTATTAATAACTTACTGCACCATTTTTCACGATAGTGCATCCAGCTGCACTGACCTGGTGTCAAACACTTCCCTCTGCAGGGGTGGTCATTACAGGGTGCTAAATGCTTAAAAGAGACCAGCCATTCTGAACACGCTGGAAGGTAAATTTCTAACTATCTCCTCAAAAATCATTCACTAAAATGAACATGTGATAGATATATCTGAAATGCTTGGGTTTTTTAGTTTTAGCTGAATTCATGTGTAATGATACTCTCAATTATCATAAATCAGCATAAATTAAAGCCACTCAATTTTACTAGGCCTCTAAAAGTTTAAAGTACGTGGCTCAGGCAAGGAGCAGTAGTTCACCCCTGTAATCCCAGCCTTTTGGGAGGCCAAGATGGGAGGATCCCTTGAGCCCGGGAGTTCAACACCAGCCTGGGCAAAACCTCATTTCTACAAAAAAAAAATCATAGTAGTGATAATAACTAGGCAGGCACAGTGGCGTGTGCCTGTACTTCCAGCTACTTAGAACACTGAAGCAGGAGGATCACTTGAGCCCAGGAGTTGGAGGCTATCGTGAGCTATAAAGATGCCACTGTACTCTAGCCAGATGACAGTAAGATCCAGTCTCAAAACAAACAACCCATCCAAAAGGCTCTACAATACCTGGTATTTATTCTCTTGTCAAATAGATGAGAAATATTAAACACAAAACATGAGGAAATCACATTAGTTCAAGCTGAGAATGAGTAATGCTTGCAATGAACAAGTAATGGTATAAGTTTATGACATGGCCATTTTGTTGGGTTTTCCTACCAATTGATTATTTGTTTCATTACAGAATAATGAGCATATGTTGCCTCTACCTCTTACCGGGTGTACTTGAGCTCTCTCTAGAATTGATGGCTTTAAACCTAGGGGCTATCATTTAAGGTAGTTGTCCTCCCAAGGGATTTACTTGAGGACTCTGATTTTTTGCCTGTAAAAAGAGGATAGAATTAATGGGACTATAGAAGTAGGCAACTGGAGCAAGTTCAATGCTTCTGTCCAAAACCATACACAAGACGTGGAAGAGATGACCAGAGACTTCCATTTCCAGCCAGCTGGCACAAGAGATACTTGGAAGGTACTCTACCGACTGTAACACAAAAGAGTCTAGATAAAGCACAGTAACATATTTTAAAGGCATTGCCTGGTTCACTAGAAAATAAGAGGAATCTCATGGACCCACAGTAAACATACGCTCAAACAAATAATTTTTAACAAAATCTGAAATGTGAGCAGTGGGCAACCAAGAGCAGATGTCTACCGTAGCACTGGAAGGAGAGAGCCCAAACCCATGAGGAGTGAGGGAGGAGAAGGGAGCACAAAGATATAACAGCAGCAGAAAGAGGGTGTTAAAGCGGCCTCAGGGATCTCAACTCCAAGTTTTCAAAGCAAATTATCTCTGGACAGAAATACTTTAAACCCAATCCACAAAGAATCCCCACAGGTAAGACTTTAAGGAACACAGGTCCTTAACTTTATCATTAAACACAATGGGAATAAACCACCATAAGACAACAGAGAAAAGAAACTAGGGCTTGAACTAAAATGCTGAAACAATAATAACAATTTAAAATAAGTATGCTGTAAAGAAAGAAATGAGGGAGTTGAAAACTATTAGAAAGGAAGAACGGACTTTTAAAAACTAAGCAGGAAGATTTTGAAAAGCACCAAAGAGAACTGGTAGAAAATATAATCCCTGAAATGGAAACTCAAGGCAGCTGAAGAGAAAAATTAGTGAATTGGAAGATGGATCTGAAGATACTACAAAAAAAAAAAAAAAAAAAAAAGCAGCACAGAGAGACAAAGAGATGGAAAACATGGAAAAGGTGGGACAAGGTGAAACACAGTAAGAAGAACTAATATGAATTTAACTGGATTTCCACTGAAAAGAAAAAATAAGCATGATCTAATACTTGAATAGAAAATGGCTGAGGAGGAGGCTGAGGCAAGAGAATCACCTAAGCCCAAGAGCTGGAGGTTGCTGTGAGCTGCGACGCCATAGCACTCTACTGAGAGTGACAAAGTGAGACTCTGTCTCTAAAAAAAAAAAAAAAAAAAGAAAAGAAATGAAAAGAAGAAAATGGCTGAGAATTTTCTAGTTTTGATGAACGATAACAATCTTCAGATTTAAAAGCAACACATCCCACGCAGGATAAACAAAATCTACAAATACACCTATCATAGTCAAACTTTAGAGTACTAAAAAAAAGCCAGAATGATATAAAAGTAGCAGAAAGAAAACACATAAAGAGGAGTATTAAGATAAAACAAGTGAAGTCGATGAAGGCACAACAATATTCTCAAAGTAGGAGAGAAAAATAACTGTTAGCCTAGAATTTTATATCCATTAAGATTATCTACTAGGAATGAGGACAAAATATACATACATTCTCAGACAAAAATTCAGGGCTTCAACTACAAACAGATGCTCACTACAGGAAAGTCTTAAAAATGTATTTCAGAAAAAAGAAAAATGATCTATAAGGAAGGTCTGAGATGTAAGAAGAAATGATTAACAATGGAAATATAAGCAAGTATTGACTACACAACACAATAATGATGACTAAGATGGCTTAAGAAGGAAAAAAACCCACCAAAATAGGATCAAATCACTGAACAAATGTAGCATATCACTTGGGAGGTGGAGAGAATTGAAGTAAAAGAATTCCAGGAGCTCTGTATTGATCAGGAGGTTAAAGATATTGATTAACTTTAAATAATTTAAAATATTCATGTTAAAAGTTCTAAGATCAACATGAAAAGAGAAACAGATGACAACTTCCAAACCATTTGGGGGAGAGGGGAGTAGAATGAGGAGTGGAAGGATCAGATTAAAATAATGCTAGAAAGTAAAAAAGAATCTTGAAAAAATGAGACAAACGGAAATGCAAAATAAGATGATGGAAATAAATTCAGACATGTTAGGAAAAATGTGCTAAAAATCTCCAGCTATAAGGTACAGATCATTAGTGCTCAAATATATTTAAGCCATATGCTGTTTATAAAAGACAAACCCAAACAAAAGGACAAAGAAAGGTTTAAAAGGGTGGAAACAGTTCTATTATGCTGGAATAGTGATATTAAAACGAGATAACATTGATTTTTAAGGCAAAACTCATTACTACAGATAAAGTCATTAAACATTCACAAAGCTTCAACTCACCAGGAAGATAAAACAGTTCTAAACATGCATACTTCCAATAAAATAGCTTTAAAACATATATACCCACAATTGAAAGCTCCAAGAAGAAATCATCAAATCTACATGGTGATGGGAGACTAATACATTGCTTTCAGTATTCAACTGATCAAGCTCTCTCTCTCTCTCACACACATACACACAACATATAGAGACACACAAAAGGTCAGTTATGGAGACGATCTGATGTAATGTAATGTATGTGTGTATATGTGTGCATCTATATATAGGCTAAAATTCTTCAGCTAAACAGTATAGATCATAAAACATGCTAATAATGAAAAAGGCATTTTTTGAAGCATATAGGAAATATTTTTAAAACAGTGATTTATAATAGACCAAATCTCGACAACTTTCAAAGAAGCAGTGTTGTACAGATAAATTCTCTGACCATAATGCATTGAAGTCAATAATCAATGCTGAAGAAATAACTAAAAGCAAAAATAAAAAGCAATCACCTCGTCTTCAGTTTGGAAATCTTAAACACAAAAATTTTAAACTTTAAAAAATATCCAGGGGTCAAAAAAGGAATCAAAATGAAAATTAGAAAATATTTAGAACTTAAAAATAATCAAAATAAGAGATACCAAAAGTTGTGGGATCTGGGCGGCACCTGTGGCTCAGTGGGCAGAGTGCTGGTCCCGTATACTGAGGGTGGTGGGTTCAAACCTGGCCCTGGCCAAACTGCAACAAAAAATAGCCGGGCACTATGGCGGGCACCTCTGGTCCCACTTACTTGGGAGGCTAAGGCAAGAGAATCGCCTAAGCCCAAGAGCTGGAGGTTGCTGTGAGCTGTGATGCTACAGCACTCTACTGAGAGTGACAAAGTGAGACTGTCTCTAAAAGAAAAAAAAAAAGTTGCGGGATGTAACTAAGCAGTAGCTTGAAGGAAATTATAAACTCAAATTTTCATTTAGGCTCAGCACCCATAGCTCAGTGGTTAGGGTGCCAGCCACATACACTGGGGCTGGCAGGTCTGAACCCGGCCAAGGCCTGCTAAACAACAATGACAACTACAACCAAAAAATAGCTGGGTGTTTTGCTGGCTGCCTGTAGTCCCAGCTACTTGGTAGTCAAGAGAACAGCATAAGCCCAAGAGTTTGAGGTTGCTGTGAGCTGTAATGCCACGAAATTCTACCGAGAGTGACACAGTAAGACACTGTCTTCAAAAAAAAAATTACTTAAAAAAATTTTAAGATAAAAAGTATACAATTTAGACAAATAAAAAAATCATAGAATAAATCTAAAGAAAGAAAGGAAATTATAAGCAAGAGAAATCAATGTAATAGAGAGAAAATTGAAAAGTTGAAATAATAAAACAATGAAGTTGAAATATAATAATAAAAAAAGTTGACTTTCTGAAAAAAAAAAGCTTGCCTATGGCAAGATAATTAAGCAAAAAAGAGATAGTACAAATGAAATAAGGAGTAAAAGAGGGATATAGCTACAAAATATATTTTAAAAGGTGATAAGGTATATCATGAATAACTCTATGGCAATAAACTTGAAAACAGGAGAAATGGACAAATTCCTAGATTTACCAAATTTAAGAAATGCAAGTCATCCTATAATTATGACATAAATTCAAGTAATAGTTAAAAACCATTCCACAAGGAAATGATTTGTAAATAAGTCTGTTTTGTAAATAAGTTGCATCAAATATTATTCAATAGATAATTCCAATCTTACATTACTCTTTTTAGAGTTTATCTAAGAAAATGAAGACGCCTCAATTCATTTTATGAGGCTAATATCATCTTCACACCAAAATTCGATAGACAGAACCAGAGAAATGGGCATGAACAAAAATGCATACTTTGTACACAAAATATTAGCTTATCCACTGTAGCCCTATGTAAGAAATATATCATTAGCAAGCATATTCATAAATTCAAGTTTTGTTCAAAACGGCAAATTTGTAATGCAATTCACCACAGTTAAAAAAATTTATAGTTATCTTAAATGATGTAAACATTTTTGATGGAACTCAGCAACCAATCATGATAAAATACTGCAGCAAACTAGGAATAGAAGAAATTTCTTTGTTATGATCAAGTATATTTCCCCCCAAATCTTTAGCAAACACCGAATCAATTACGAATCCATAACGTTGCTCCCTTTAAAATAAGGGACAACATAAAGATTTCTATTATCATTACTTCTATTCAGAGGTCCTAGACGGCGTACTAGGGGAGGAAAAAGAAAAGATAAGAGGATTAGGAAGAAAAAACTCCTCCACCATCATTTATAGAAGATATGACTTTGTATAGAAGAGAATCTATAAATTGTTAGAATTACTAAGGTAGTCTATTTAACAATATTGTTGAAAAAAATCAATAATGAGAAATCAATTGCATTTCTATATGTTAGCAGCAAAAAGAAAATACATCATGTTTATATATAAAGTTCACTGCAAATGCAAAGAGCCAAGAATAGCAAAGACGCATAAAAGTAACAAGGTGAGCAAACAGGTGCTACCAGACTGACTACAAAGATACACGGTCATTCAGATAGTGTGGTATTGCCATAGGTGAAGACAAACATGAAATAGGAAAAGGAGCCCCCAAACTAACTCACAAATACAAAGAAACCTGATATATGAGAGCAGGCACTTTATATCAGTGGAAAAGAGGCTTTTTAAAATAAACGATGCTGGGATAAGAGGATCATTTAAAAAACCTTTAAATGTATCCGTACCTCGTACCATAACTCCAGATAGATTCCAGACCTAAACAACAAGTCTGCAATTATTACTAATTATAAATGTGAAAGAAACAACTTTAAATTTTTTATAAAAATCTTTAAGAGGCTATATGACCACAGAGTAGAGATATTTTTAGACACCAGATTGGACGAAGAAAATGATTACAAATGTGATTAGTCAGCATGAAAATGAAGAGCTCCTGTTCATCAAAAACCACTACTAAAGAGTGAAAACAACATCCAGAAAGTTGGAAAATTTGTAACACACGTAGTCAAAAAATATTAATATTCACAATATATCGAGAACTCCTTTCTACAAAGATGAAAAAAGAGAATCTAATAGAAAAATGGGAAAAATGTGGGATAATCCAGAAAAGAGTGCATTCAAACAGCCAATATATAAAAAACTATACAACAGTTTTGTTAACAAGGGAAATAAAAATTAAAGCACAATGAGATACCATTACAGTGTCATTAGACTGGTAGACATTACAAATATGACAATTTTAATTGCATATGAAGATGTAGAGAAATAGGAACTCTCATACTTGCTGGTGGGAGTGAAAACAAATACAAGCACTTCACAATACAACTTGACATCACCTTATAAAAGCTGAACTTGTATACACTCTACAAACCAACAATTTCACTCCTAAACGTCCTAAATAAATCTGGAGACATGTGCAAGAATTCCCGTAACACCACTGCTTACAATAGCAAAGAATTATAAGTAATCGAAAAATTATAAATAATCCAAATACCTTTAAAATATATATATATTGTGGTATGGGCAGATAATGAATATTACTCAGCTGTAAAAATGATTCCGTTATAGCTACATGTAATAAAATTAATAATGAGCAAAAAAAAAAAAAAAAGGAAATTAGAAAAGATACGGTATCAGTGCAGTTAAAAAAAAGAAAAGCCCAAATGAAGCAAAACTAAATAAATACTTCTAAAAGCATGGAAACAGTGAATATGAAGTTTGGGATTGTGATTACCATTCAGGGAAGACAAAAGTGTCAGTAATGTTTTCCTTCTTAAGTTGGGTGGTAGATTCATAATTGTCTAATAGTTCTATGCTTAGTAACTTTCACATGTTCTATAAATTCTTGTGCACAAATCAAATATTGCATAAAAATGTGTTTTCAAAATAGCACCAAAAATCCGAGATGATGATTAACACGACAAAGAATACAAAGGAGCACACAAAGAATCATTTAGTGAAGGTTATACGTAATACTCCATGGTGTACATGTACCACAATTTATTAATCCATTCGTGGGTCCATGGGTACTTGGGCTTCTTCCATGACTTAGCAATTATGAATTGGGCTGCAATAAACCTTCTGGTACAAATATCTTTGTTATAATGTGATTTTTGGTCTTCTGGATATATATATCTAGTAGAGGAATTGTAGGATCGAATGGCAGGTCTATTTGTAGACCCCTAAGTATTCTCCAAACATCTTTCCAAAAGGAACGTATTAGTTTGTACACCATGGAATATCATGTAGCCTCAAAGAAAGATGAAGACTTTCCCTCTTTCATGTTTACATGGATAGAACTGGAACATATTCTTCTTAGCAAAGTGTCTCAAGAATGGAAGAAAAAGTATTCAATATACTCAGCTCTACTATGAAACCAATTTATAGCTTTCATATGAAGGCTATAACCCAATTATAGCCCAAGAATATGGGGAAAGGGGAGAGGGAGGGGAGGGGTGGGTAGAGGGAGGGTAATCGTTGGGACCACACCTATGGTGCATCTTACAAGGGTACATGTGAAACTTGCTAAATGTAGAATATAAATGTCTTAACACAATAACTAAGAAAATGCCAGGAAGGCTATGTTTACCAGTGTGATGAAAATATTTCAAATTGTGTATAAAACCAGCACACTGTACCCCATGATTGCCTGGATATACACAGCTATGATTTAATAATAATTTAAAAAGTTATGCGTAACATTATTTCCTACCTGGTGTTAAATTTTACCTAGGAGAGTGACATTATTTGGGTTAATTTAACCTGTTAACTTTATAGTTCTTCCTCACATTTCTCACAAGATTCAGTCTAACTCTACTTGAGCCTTAGCTGTAAAATCATGACGAGGTTTAAGATCCCTTCCACCAACCCTAGGTTTCCACAATCTGGTGGTTGCACAGCAGCCAAAGTGGAAGGGGTCCAGGGAGCCAAGTGGTGAGCCCTTCGAGAAGCATCTGAGTTCTACTACTCTAAGAGTTCTGCCTTCGTGGTAATCTGCAAGGGGACCACAATTTTCTCCTATGAGCTGCAAATGGTTTCCCTTAAAGCACTCAGATAAATGTGGTTTCCTTTCTGCATGAGATCACCAAACACAAATAGGAATGATCCTATAATTCTCCTCCAAGTATTGTTTTGCATTTGACACAGTTCGGAATCATCAGGAGTTCAGAGGATTTTTGAATACAATAGGAAAAAGAGCCACCAGCTATTGAAGGTATTGACTAATGTTCAATTTGAAATATGAACAGCAACTCTAGAACATTGATCAAATTTCACAGCGTGCTGGCCATTGTTTGGGTTTCAAGACCAGAAGAGCAGAGAGCAAGGACTCTGCTTGCTTTCATGGGGCCCAGGAGGGAACTCGGTGCATGAATGTTGTGCCTGACTGGGATTCTTTTTTCCTTTTCCCTTAAATCTAGCTCTTTAGTATTTTCTCCTCTCCTCCCACTACAAAGCAAAATGTTCTACTTAGTTTTATAATTGCTCTTAAAGACCATGATTTCAGAAGACAAAGGCCAACAGGTGGTTGGTCTTTAAAAGCAGAACAAAATACAACATAAGATCAGTGGCAAATTTTCCCTCAAGTCATATAATCAGACTTCTTAATACTGAGGGTTGCTGGCTCCCCAAACTTCGTGAACTCTTGTTGCAAACATCTTAAAGAGGCAGACAGACAAGGAGTTGACCAAGAAAGAATTTAGGCTGAAAGACAGGTTTTCCCAATGATTCTATTCTGACATGACCTTAAGAATTAATGTTTGCTACCCCGTATGACAACAGGACCATTATTACAATTAATGCCTGACTTGCTTCGGGTTTCATGGCATTGCAGTTTTCACTTGAGGTCTTTGAACACCCAAATAACATCCAACAGCTTCAGTGGTAATTGTACAACATGCTGTGGTCTAGAGTTTGTAGTATAGGCTATGGCTATCACTCCTCAAAGCTGCTGGCTTTGGTAACAAATGTACACTGTGCTGAAGATAGGCATGGAAGTTCAATCTGAACCTCTCCTGAAGTTTGGGGCTTAGCTTCTGGTGCTCTGGAAGGGGATGTGGGAAAGTCCATGAGGGCAGGCTGGGCGAATCCACATTATTTATCAAACACCTGCATAGTGCAGACTGTGTGCAAGGCACGTCACTGTGTATTAACCCTAACAATCCACCAGGCAGATATAGGTTTCCCTCTGGGAATTCCATGTGCCCCTGCCCAAGGTCACACATCCCTAGGATACAGACTCAGCAAACTTGGTTTTCCAAGAAATCTAGCAACAGTTTTACTGGACTGTCATCACTTGTTCCATTCAATGTCATTTCTGCGAGGCATTTTACTGGGAAAGCAGCTGTGAGCTTTAAGACGCGTGGGTAGTTATTTTGAGGATGATGTGTCTTGAGGATTTGACGCCCAGACAAATTTAAAAATAAGCAGGTTTCCGACATCTAAGGATGGGCCAATCTCTGAGGTTATTGAGTAAAAAGTCAACACCGCAAAGTCAATTACACTATTGACAGATACTCTTACAAGGAGATTTCACATCATAATTATATGCAAAGGAACCCAGCAAATAGAAGCTGTGTAATGATCAGCTAATAAAAGTAACACTTCATCTATGTCAATAACAGTTTCAGAGTTAAGACAAACAAACATGGCCTTTGCCACTCAGTGGAGGAAAAAAAAAATCCCTGAAAGATAAATATTTTCACTTAAGGAGAAGTCACTTAGACTCACATAGAAAATCTGTCACACAAAGAAGAGCAGAAAATTGCTCTTTAGTGGGTGCTAATGACTCTCCCCAGCCTCTCTAGGCCCCTGTAAACATGTGAACACTTACAGGATCCCTGGGCATTGCCACGTGCTGTGGCAGACAACATTTGGTGTTGTTCTGTTCTCTACTGGAGCCTTTTCCTTTTAACCTCAACTGAGTTTAGGCTCAACTGACGTGTGGCCAAACAAAAAAAAAATTTAAATGACAATGAATGTGAAAGAGCAAGACAAGATCGCCCCCCCCCCCCACCAATATTTCTTTGCCCTATGTAGAAAAGGCAGGGATATTACAAGCAAGTGTCCCTAATCTTAGAGAGCTCTCTCCACTTGTCATAATTTCTCTTAAAACTGAGGAGCCAGGTAGAGAATTAGTATTTGGACAATTTACTGAGAATGCACAATGGTTTTCTTCACCGGTTATCTCTTATTTATGTAAATAGTAACTTGTTTCTGCAAACTGTGGTTGTACATTTTACCAAAACGATTTTGCTCAGAACTCCTATCATGCAGGAAGGTCACTCTTTAATTAGACTGTGTATGCTGTTGGACAGACATTGAGCAAGCTGTGCAATCACAAAGCTATTTTGTCACTCAGCCTTCAACCCGGCCTCAATACCCTTTCCTACGCTGGCGGGGGCAAGGGCTGTGCTGTGCAAGCCACATTCTGCTTTACCACTTGGCTCCATGCCAGACTCTGTCACCAGGGGGTGCCATATAAAGACCAGAAAGGTAAAGAAGGGACTGGTTCCAGCCTGCCTGTCTGTCTACTGTCCCTGTGTCACCCCGGCAGTGCCTGGGAACCTTAGCAGCAGCATCCATACCTACGTAGGTGCTGGATCCAGTTTGTTTTCTTTCTAACACTTGTAGAACCATGTCCCTTTGCCAGCACCAGCTCCATCGGGGCCTCCCCTTCAGAGGTCTGGATCCAGCCTCCCACCTTGCACCCTCTGCACAGCTCTGAGTTACAGCTCCAGGGCACCCTCATTCCAGCCTCTTCCCTTTGTTCCCTCAGCCCTCTAGGTGGTGGCTGCTTCCTTCAATTTTCCCCTCCACGCTATCCTGAGTGGTCTTTTTACCCTTTCAGTTACCTGCTTAATAACCTCCTACCTGGTTAACGGTTCTTTACACTAACCTCTCTCTGTTCACACACCTGGTGTGGTTTCTGTCTCTGGACTGATGCGTAAGACCAGCCAGAGACTGTTTTGTGGTGGCCTCTTACCTTGGAAGGACAACTGAGGGGCTCACTGGGGTGGGTGAGCTCTTTAAAGGGAAACAAGACTTCATGGTTTTGTAGTAGTGCTTTGTTACCTTTTAATCAGAAAAATATCATCAATATTTAAAATAAGGCCCCTAGAGCAGTGATTTTCAACTGGCGTGCCATGAGAAGATCTTAGGTGTGCCGCAAAAAGACCATTCATTAGATTATTTTAGAAAGAAGTTTAAAGCACAGTATATTCTTTTTTTTTTTTTTTTTTTTTTTGGAGACACAGGCTCACTTTGTAACCCTTGGTAGAGTGCTGTGGCGTCATAGCTCCCAGCAACCACAAAATCTTGGGTTTAAGTGATCCTCTTGCCTCAGGCTCCTGGGTAGCTGGAACCACAAGCTCCTGCCACAGCACCTAGCTAGTTTTTCTGTTTTTAGTAGAGATGGGGTCTCACTCTTGCTCAGGCTGGTCTTGAATTCCTGAGCTCAAGCTGTCTACCTGCTTCGGCCTCCCAGGGTGCTAGGGTTATAGGCATGAGCCACTGTGCCCAGCCTACTCTTTTTTTAGATCAACATAATTTAAGTGTGCTGGGGAAGTTTAACTCTAGGTTCATGAGTGCTGGGAGATAAAAAAAGTTGAAAAACACTGGTCTAGAGGGTAATCATCAGTAAAATTTGCGTAATAGATTCCATGAGATTAACAACTAATATTAGGAGGCAGCTCCTGCGTCAGGTCAACCTGTGGTCTGCCTGGCTCTTCTGTGCCCTACCACAAGGAATGGCTGGACCCCCAGCGAGAACTACTCTCCATGAGCAGACAATAAACTGGAGGTCTGTACTTAGAGTCTGCTAAGGAAAATGCATTGTTGCCTCAAGCAAGAGCAGTCTATAGTCTCAAAGTCTTTTCAACCAAAGTGGTCAACTAGGAGGTGACCGTTTGTTCTTCAACTAGGAGGTGATTCTTTTAAGAAAGAATGAAATAAAGGATTTGTCTCTTTCATAATGTGAGGCAAGGGGACTGGTATTTTGGCTTTGTAGATAAAGCTTGCCCCTTAAGAACTCAAGAAGAATTGATCTAAGGGTAACCAGGACAGGTAGTGGAGAAGTACAAGAAAAAGACCCCATGTATTTTTGGAAAGTATTCCCTTATTGGTTAGTGGAAATGATACGTGCTTTTATAATCTCTATACTTATTCTAATTCCTAAAATTTCCCCCCCTATCAGGTCCTATACAACACCAAAGTTAGCCATGAAGATCAAGTGACTTCTATCCTAGAAAAGTAGGCAGGTTTGCTGGAAGAGTTAAAAGACACAAGGTCACGAGAAGCACCACATGGCTGTTTACATGGGAAGGCTGACTTTGCAAATCCCTCAGGCCCCTAAACAGACATTTGGGGTTGGTTTCCTTTAGGACATGAAACACTATGACTGCAAAATAGCCTTCAGATGCAGACTTGATCCATATATGAAAAAGAAAGGAAAGCGGGTAACGTCAGGAAGGGACGCAGCTCAGTCAGATAGGTCTTTCCAAAGCAAAAAGTCAGGCACAGTACAATGGCTGATGAAGGCATCAGCCCCCACCCTCAGTAAGAAGACCACTGAGGACAGACAGGGACACGCAGAGAAACCGCTGCCATCCAGGGCAATGCATCCAAGGGCCACAACTAAAGCAGAGGGCTGAAGAGTTCACGCGTTTACAGCAAAGAGAAATGTGTCTGATGCTGGCTCAGAGGCCACATTCAGAAAAGTGTTGGGAAGGAATCATCTTTGTGATGTGTCTGGAGGGATGTGCCGCCTGGCACGTGAAGGCTGAGGGAAATCCACACCCAGGAAATTGTATGACTATACATGTGTATGCACATATGAGCTGGGGAGCAAACATGGCTCAAGGAGAAAGGAAGATTAGAGGAATGTCGGGGTGATGCTTTGGCAGATGGCTAGAGGGGCACGGTGTAGGAAGCTGGCCTGGCGGTGGCTATTGGGTAGGGGCAAGCATGGGTGGAGAAACAGCCAGCAAATGGGGGGAGGGCCCAGCAATAGTCCATGTGGGGATCCAAGCTAGCAGGGGACCTGGATCTGGGGCTGACAGTCGGGAAGAGCATGGAGGAAAGAAATGTCCCAAGGACAAGTTCATGTGGTTTGGCAACTGGCCTGATTCTCGGAAGCAGGGGAATGATGCCACCTGCTATTTATAGACCACTTACCAGAGCATGCTCTGCACGTGATTTTGCACTTGATTTCACTGCAACACCTCCTAGGAGGCACAGGAGTTTCACGGATGAGGGAACTGAGGTCCAGAGAGGTCAGGCATCAGCCCAGAGTCACAGGACGTGGACAGGACAGGGCTGGGTCCACAGCTAGGCCCGTTATTTATCTAATTAACAACTGGCCTACCACTTCCTAATACCCGCCTTACCTTGTCTTCTTAGAATAAAAACTTATTTTAACTTGACCCCATCTCCTCATCTGCAAAGAGATCAGGATAATTTGGTGGCCGTAGAAGCAGCTAGCATTTTTGAACCACCAGATCACTAACTGGCTCGAAGTGGCTCCTCTCCATCCCAGAAAGGAGCCCCATGGACAGATGCTACCCTCCTGCGTCTCCCTTACCTCATAGCTGCCGTCATCCCGATGGGTGTGATGGGCAGCGGCCGGACACCAGGAAACAGGCCTCGGCTCAGAACTCGTGCCCCGTTCTGTATCACTCCTGGAGGAACTGAAAAAGCAAAAAGACAACATCCATGAATTGTACTGTACAGATGTCTGTTCCAAGTCAGAAATTTTGGATACACCAGAGAGAGAGAGAGAGAGAGACAGAGAGAGAGGGAGGGAGGGAGGGAGAATGGGAGAGGGGGAGAGGCAGAAACATACAGAGCAGAGAAAAAGAGAAAAGGATGTTCTCTCTCTGTCTTTCTCACACACACACAACTCTCTCTCTCTGGGGGAGAGAATGACAGAAAAGAAAAGAGCAAGACAGATAGAAGAGTAATTTAGTCAGCAAAGTCCAACCAATAGCTTAGGACCGAATTATTGATGCTTAGGTTAAAAAAAAAAAAGGTTACGTTTTGAGAAGGATGCTTCATATATCATGCTCTTGCATTTATTAAAAATAACCTTTCCCCTTTGGTCAGGCCCTAATGATGTCTCAAAGGCCCTGACTCCATAGGCCATTCAGCAGGTGACCAAACAAAGCACTTCCTCAAGCTTCTTTGTATCTTTCTATCTGTTCTCAATCCAACAAGGAGAAAATATAGTGAAAAAAAATCAGAGAGAGTCGATTTCATAAGCTACTTGGCACCTCAGCACTCACGACACAGTTCATCCACACGACGCCATTCATTACCCAAGGAAAGGGGCCCCTCAGGGTCACTGGGAGGGAAGGGTTGCTGCCTAGGTCGCAGAGCCTACTTTGGAGGGCCAGACTTCTTCCTTCTCTAAAGCTTCCCCCATGCAAATCCCAAGAGGTCTCTCATCGGCCTTCCTTCTCCCAAACGTACTCATTCCTGGAGCTACCAACTTGCCAGTGACCACCAGATGCTATCTGTTTTCCATGCAAACTCTGAGTAGCCTGACACCAATCTGAGCATTTACATAACCGGAGCATGGCAGGGAATCTCTGATGTTCCACCTTTTTTTGACCTTGTGAACAGCAATTTCAATTGGTTCAAACTAACATTCTGCCTCTTGCTACACCTGCCAACACCCCTATATATGCCTATGGGGCCAGGTGAGTGTCAGAAAGTGACAATGGCAGGTTTTAATATTAGTTCTTCTTGTGTGACTTTCTGCAAACCCTGAATCTCCACCTCCTTCTACATTTCTCCAAGACCGCTTGTGCTGCTTCAGCTCTAAGACACCCCCAAGCCCTGGCTCTGATCACATAGCCCTTGGCACAGTCTCATACAAAGGTAGGGTGGATAAATGGTGCTTTTCCAAATTAAGACCACTGAAAAAGCTCTAGAAAATTATTCATTCAAAAACGAAAACCACACTGAATATCGTTTTTAAAAAGCCAATATTAGAATAAATATCTCTTATAATACACATCGCCTATATATACTTTTAATTTACTCTTCAGGTCTCTAAGAACATGTTTTCAAACCTTTAATCAAAAGCCTTCATGGAAGATGAATGTTTTACTCTTGACTATGGGATAATTTTATAGACTATGGATTCCTTGGGCCTTCTGTACTTTAGGCTAATAATTTTTGCCATTTCTCTTCTGGATTTGTATAAGGCCTTTGTTGCTAGGTCTTACAAAAGCTGCGATGGGAGATAAAATTCAAATGCTTGCCTCAATCGGTGCTACCGGTACAATCCAGGGTTCCAAAATCTCCCCAGTCTCTTCCCAGAACTAACTGTGAGAGCAGGTGGATTGAGAGGAGGCACGCCTGATTACCAGCCCGATTTCAGATCAGATTATCTAAGGAGGGAGACTTACCAGGTACCTTAAAAACATGAAACTATTACAGTGTGGTGTATAGCTAATCAGCATATCTTGCTCAGTTGATGAGTTCTCTATAAGGAAGAGTGTTTAAACTTTCTATTACCTAACTTACATTATCTGATTTCAAGACTTCCTTAAAGTTACAAGAACCAAGACAGTGTGGTGTTGGCCTACAGACGCACAGAACGATGGCACAAAACAGACCTGCCCATGTGTGGTCAACTGCTTTTGACAAAGGTACCAAGACAATGAGATGGGGAGAAAGGAGAGCATTAGAACGACTGAGATCTGTTTGTCAAAATAATGAACTTTGACCCTTATCTCCTAATTAGAAATGGATCATAGACTTAAATGTAAGAACGAAGATTACAAAACTTCTAGAAGAAAACCTAGGAGGAAAAATATCAATAATTCTCAAAACCAGACACACGCAAAAGACCAGCAGAACTCTGGAGTTTACAGATGGATGCTTGGAGCCCTGAGTTAGTCAAGGCACTAGTGTTTAGAAAATGCAGGTGACTCTTCAGTATCGTTGTCATCAACATGCTTCCTAAAGAAGAATCCTGAGGCGGCCTGTGCTGCCTCTGCTTCAGGTGACCTGAAACCTGCACTAACGGAAGCCAGACCAGGACAAAGGACTCAGCCACCTTTCTGTGACACAGGCACTCTGTGGCGCTTCTGTTTCCTTGTACATGTCACACCAGCGTTCCCTGTGGGGAAAACATCCAAAATGCCTAAAATTGGACAAAGACTTGGGTGCTCTAGAGCAGGGAGAGCGAATGGGAGATAGAGAGCAGGTGTTCTTTCTAGCCCTGTCATCTGTTCATTGAAGAAAAGTAGCCCCCAGGACAGAGTCCCGTGGCAGAGTCCTCTGTCCCAACACCCACGGGGTGTGCCCAGCAGGAAGGGCAATGAGGTGAGGAAGCCAGTACTCACCATGTAGGCCCTGAAGACTGCACTGGCTGGATCCTCCTTGCCTCACTGAGACGTCAGGGAGGAAGTACTCCACAGGGGATCAGAGTGTGAGCTCTAAGCAACGTGGCCTCAGTTCAGTCCTGCCCCAGCGTTGTCTCTGTGGGCCTAGTGCCTTCACCTTCCTGCACCTGTTTCCTCAGGCTAGAGCAGGCGTACCCCTGCCTCCTCTTACTTGTTGTGAGGATCAAATAAGATAAGCTATGTGGAGTGCTCGGCTCGGTGTCTACTCCGTCATGTATGCCCGCCACCATCACCACCATCATGGTCACTGCCACACTTCTTCCACCCTCCTGTGTCCCCTCCCCAGCATCTTCTTATTAATTACCTATAAGGTACTGGGCTTAATGGGGTCAGGACATGGGGAAATTCCTCCAGCCTATTAAGCTTTGTGTGGTTATCACTGACTGCATTTAACCATGAAAACATCTTCCTGATTAATGAACTGTAGTCACTTCAAAGAGAATCTCATGGACACAGCTCTCCCGCCGCATTAACAGGCTTTCCCTGAGCTATTTCCTGCACCTCATAAGACTTCTGGCACGGAAACGCGGCTCTTCCTCTGAATCCTGCAGCCTGTTCTCAAATGAGCTGCAACTAAATGCTGCCTCTGCCAATCCTGGCATTTCTCAGTCCTCATCATTGGCAACACTCTCCATGTTGAGATGGCGGATGTGTTCCTATTTGCTCACTGGCTGCCAGAAGCCAGCTGTGACACTTAACTATACCTCCCATCTTTTCTCCTTTCTGGCCCCATCCTCAAGTGGCTTCTGAAAAACGAGTCACGGCCAGTCTAAAGTGTCTGTGTCTGAGAAAGGCATTCTGAGGTCCACAGCTCATGACTTCCTAAATGGGGCCCAGCAGGACAGGAGCCCCTTCTTCAGCACTTTCTCTCTCAGCACATCTACTCATTCCTTTCCTTCGCTCTCTATTTCCCTGAAAGCATCTCAGACACTTAAAGACCACTACCCCTACCGCCAATCCACCCCCAGCTGGTGCACTCAAAGGCTCCCGGGCTCCAGCTAGTGACAGGCATCCTAAGAAACCAGACATTTGCAATCAACTTCTTGCTCTGATTTGTGGCTCTCACTAGAGAATGCACAGACCTCCAGCATCACCTTGTTTGCTAGACCAGTTAGATCTTAGGAGAGAAGACCCACGTCTGAGGTGCTCGGGTGGCTGGAATAAGGTGCCAAGGACATCAGCACCAGAGCTCCCAATGCTTGCTGCTCAAGCTGTTCTCTGATCTTTAGTGACTCTAAACGTTCTGATCTTAACGAGCAAGAAAGTACCCCTCACTTGTAAAGACAGAGCCAAATCAAGCTGCTCCACTCACCACAGATGCCGTGATCTAAGTGTGATCATGGAATCCTTATTTTAACAAAATTAGAAGTCTCAGGTCTAAGACAAATTCTGTTCCATGCTGTGTTACCCATCAGCCCTTCTCCTGCCTCCCTCATGATTAGCTTCCTTGATTTTCTACAACTTCTAAAATTAATCTCTGAGCACCTACTGCTGCCTTTGGAGGGCAGCCCGGGCTAGCTCTCTCCGAGGCCATAAGCTGGGCAGCAGGTGATTCCGACCATCCTCCCCGTTCCCAAAGGCAGCCTTGCCACCTGCTTATTTGGAAGGTATGCTCGGGAGGGACTGGCCTGGGAGGACACAGGCTACTTCCTGGTAGCCTTTCCTCTACGTCTACTCCTGGTGCCTGGAGTGTCTGACATAGAACCCCAACTCCAGGCAGGGGGAGAAATACTTCCCCGCACCTGACCTCCCCTTCATTCCATTTTGTTGTTTTGTTTATTATCTATTATCATCTCCGGGAACCTTCCAACCAAGTGTTACATAAGCCTTCGAAGATGAGTAATGCTACTCATTGCACCATTACTTCTCCTGACTGACTGACCATTCCTCCTTTGGGGTTAAGGATGACTCAAGGGGCCTGTCAAAGGGGAAGTGCAAAGCAGGTGCTTCAGGAGATATCAGAGGCTGGAATTAGGCTATGCAGCCACTTGGCGGGGGCAGGGGGATGGAAGGATTTGACTAGAAACATACTCCAAAGTTCAAGAGGTAAGGAAGCGGCCATGCTTTGCGCTGACTGCTCTGGAAGGAGCATCCCGGAAAGTATGTGGGACATGATGGATCTCCTTGCAGAATTTTTACCATGCTGCCAACTGGCCAAGTCTGAACATGATAACGTCACATGCACTGAGGGAGCTGTCAGGGACACAAAATGTTGTAGTATCAGTACACACTGCTGCCTCCCTGAAAGGGAAGCATCGGGCTGAAGTGAGGTGTGGAGGGACCCATGGAGACTCCAGCCCACGTGAGACAGGATGTGCTGGACTCCCCTGGAGCAATGAGGACCCTCTGGAGATCAGCGGCTGCAGTGACTGGGGTTCTCAGCAGCTGCTGAGCAGTTTGCTCTGTGCAGACTGCTCACCCTCACACCCTGGACAGTGGCCAGCCTGCCAGCCCCGAGCTAGCTTCGCAGATGCTGAGCAAGGAAAGGAGGACAGGAAGAGATCTAAGTGGCTGCCATCTGGTGACCTCAAGTGGAGTGGCTATGAGGGGTGACAATAAAGGAAAAGCCACTCTAACTGCTGAATGGGGAACAGCAGCAGAAAGACTAGGGTGGCGCCCCTCCCAAACAGGACCACCGGGAGGCCCAGGAGGTGGAAACAGGGGCTATAAATAGCACTGCAGGAGGACACTCTCTCCTACACCAGCCGGAGGGCAAACATGGGCGGACCGTGCACAGACAGACAGCCTGTGCTCTCGGGAGCCACGCTCCCCATGTGGGCAGCGGCAGTACCCCCTGAATCAGGAGGAGGCCTGAATATAACCACACCGCACACAAACACCACTTGCAGGCCACCTACACACCATCACTGAAGGCAGCTTGCAACGGCCTTTAAGCATTTTGGTCCAGGAATTGCATCTGACTCTTCTTCTAGGCCTTGGGCAACACTGGCAGGGCAGGGGATGGTGGCCTGAACACTGTGTTTGTAATGCTTCTCCTTTAAGAAGGCAAGGTACTGTCTGAACTCCCAAGGCAAGAAACACTGTGCAGTATAAGGAGAAAATAAAGGCATGTGCAGGATGGGGCTGAGGGGAGAATGGAACGAGGAAGAGCAGCAGAAGGCAGCTGTGGATACATACCTCTGGCTGTGTTTCTTAGGAGGATGGGCCACCAGGCTTCCTCCTAAGGCGCACAGAGTGACACTGGATGCATCTTCATGCCCTCCCTACAGTATGCTCCAATCCCGAAGGACTCTACCACCTGACCATTGACTATGTTTGCACTTGACCTTCAGGGGACTGTCCGAAGGCTAGAGGTCAAACTGGAAGATAAATACAAACCTGGGGTCCCTTCCCTCTGCCCAATCTTTACATTCCTTTCTCTGCAGCTCCTGCCAATGAGTATCTCCTTCTGTGACCTCTGCAGGCCCCTGGTTCTTTCCACCCAGGGCCCTGGGGCTCCCTCTTGGCCTGGGGCCTTCAAGAAGGCTGCGGCTGAATTTGGTGGTAATGGCCTTCTAAAAGTGTTCCTACAGCTTCAAAACATGAACACTTAGTTCTTATAACTTAAATTCAGCATTTCAATGTAAGAAGTGCTAGGGATACCCTGGAAAAGTAATTATTTACAGTTTGTTAATAGGGATGCAGAAGGGAGAAGTTCATTTGGTCATGAGAACAGCAAAAACAACTAACTCAGGAACTATGCAGGAGCAATGCTTTTTCTTTTCTACCTATAATCAAGAATCCAGCAATAATGGACTTTTATGGAAGATGCTAAGGATCTGTCAATGATCAATCAATTCCCTTGTCTTTTCCATAATCCCCATTTTCTCTCTTAACCCCAGCAACCAGTTCATCAGAAGTACTTTTTTTAAAAAAAAGAATCATCACTGTGTAACAGTGGCTGTGTGCAGAGGAAGGTGCTCAAATCTTAGATGGCTCTGATGAAATCAGTGTTTCCACCATGATGAGTTATGCAACTTAATTTTAGAAACCCTTGTAACTTGATTACAATCTGGTCTGTACTTTTCCTATCATACTCTCTAAGAATGGAGGCTTTTAAAAATATGTATATATTTCTCTGAAACTTAAAACGACATTTAAAAACCACAATCCAGGTTAACGGCTAGTTACAGGACTGCACCAGATACCCATTTGCTTAGCAGTGGTGTTTGCCTGCCAGAGGTGTGGGCAGCCTAACATTTCAATCGCTGGCGATCTGAGTTTAGCAAAGAGAGAATGAGGATTCTGAACTGTTAGGGGCAGGTAATGGCAGCTCCAGGCAAAGAAATAAATCTCCTTGAGAATGTTCAGCTGCATCTCTTGGGTCTTTTAAAAAAGGAACAAATAAGGAAGGATGGTGTCAAACTTCCTAAAGCTGTCAGAAAGCTGGGACAAGCAGAGGTTGGGGAGGTGAAGGATAGTGCAGAATTTCACATCAGTTCATTATTGACAAAAGACATCTGTTGTGGGTGTGAGCATGGATGCTCTCCTGTGGAATATACTGTTGTCTCCAAAGGGGAGAAATCCCCATCGCTCAGGAGGCCACACCCCAAACCAGCTGAAGGTCCAGCCCCTAGCGGCGGTAGCATGGTGCTGGGTGCCACTTCGTGCCATCATCCCCAGACCACGTGTTTCATCAATGTCCTGACAACAAGCTGAGAAGACGCTGGTGGACCAGCATTCTGTCTGTCTGCTCCACTGGGTTCTGGCTGGGTGTGGGATACAGGCACATGCGCTGGTCTCAGTCAGGGGGAGGAAGGGACAGATACCTTTGTTTAAGGTCATTTTTCACTGTGTGAAGAAGACACTTCTAAAACTACAGTAGGCTAGCTCCAGAGCTGAAGAAAAACATTGGGTAGTAGATAGAAGAAGTCCAAGTAAAGAAAAGAGCTGTCTCAAACTTGGTTTTGCTCACTGGCCAAGAGGGTGAGGCTGGGAGCCCTGCTTAGCTACATCGGCCTACCCTCCATCTACGGTAGGTAGCACGGGAGCCTGGGTGGAAAAGACACAGGGTTCCCATGGTCTCCTTTCAAGGATTTGGCAGGCTCTGTCAGGCCTGCCTCACCGGACATTCCTCTCCAAAATGGCAGCCTGGTATTAATGAGGTCCCAGAAGGGAAAACAATTTCTAAAAATGGATACTGCTCAGCTCCATGACAGTACAGCTGGCCCCACGTAGCCTCTTCTAGCAGCAACTATGAACTCACAGGAATAATTCTGCAGGAGAAAAGGAGGTCTCTCCACTGGGACTCATTATAGGGTCTGCTTTCCTTCCCCCAAGTCTTAAGCCCTGAAATTATAATAGAACGTTCTCATCTTCGAAACACACCTATGCATTCATTCATACATGTGCATGAACGTGTGTTATATGCATATGCATGTAATCATGCACTTGGGTAGTTTTTAAAGTGATTCCGTAAGGGAAGTTCTACTTTAGAATTAATTCTTCCTGTGACCTGGTATATAAATGAGAAGGTTAAGTTCACAAACTATGGTGCTATAGGCTATAGAAATATCTACTCACAACCTGCTTGTATCTCAGGGGGAGTATTCAAAAGCATCATGGCACTGGCAGCATCAATGTCAGGATCTGGAAAAATCAACCAATAAATAACATTATTTACAACGGGGCTGGTGTGTGTGTGTGGTTTTTCCCCCTGTAAGTTATAGTTCATGAATGCAACAGAGAAAAAAAAAAAAAATCCAGGAACTAGATGAGCCATCCCAAAGGTGACTTTCTTCCCATTTGGATTTGAGAGGAAGAAAAGGCATTCTAGAATAAGATGTGAGGGGCATGTTAGTGAGTTTTTCACCAGACAAGCATGGTCTCTTCTCGTTTTGCTAATTTCGTAATTTGCACTGTATGTTCCTGATAACTTGCTGATCTCTGCACCCCTACAGCTTTTACCTTGGGGTGAAGAGCAGGAAAGTTAGTGACAATAGAAACTTCAGCCGCTGGAATCTTTAATGAACTAGGGAAAGCTCGTGGTGTCAAAAAGAGAAAGCATTAAATACACCTGCATCTAGTGAGATACCAGCAAGGCACTTGGTCATTTTCACTTGTCAGCAGAATGCAAATTATGTTTTATGAGGTTAGATATTTGCAACAGCGGTGGTGGCAGTGATGAAGGTACTTTTTAAAGAAGGCTCTTAAAATATAAAGAAAAAATAAAAGTTCCGATGTTGGGGGGGGGGCACAATATTTGCTTCCACACCTATTATGGTCGGAAAAAAAAAACAAAACCAAACAAACCATTCATCACTTCATGCTATAATTCTTAATAGGTTTCTGAATCCTTACTGATCCACCAGTTGACAGATGGCAGGTTATATAGACACAGAGAAAAATATTATCCCTTTATAACTAAATTCATTTTCCTCTGAGAAACGGCAGCGCTGCTGCTATGGAAATGAAGGTCACCATGGCAACGGTAAACAACCCCCAAGAATGGTCACTGAATAGGCTGAAAAGAACATCTGCCCCAGCACAGCGTCCCAGCTGCCCTGGGGCGAAATTCACTAATAGTGCGGTGATGCCGCGTGACAGAAGCTGCCGCCTGTGCCCTGTCCAAATAAATGAAGTGTGCAATTGAAGTCGACATCAAAATGCCTTCCCTTGCAGATTACTGCTCTGTGTCCGCTAAACCCAATGACTAATGATGGGGGAGGGGGACTCACACTTGTCAGTTTTTGTACAAATTACATACCAAAAAATTCAATTTACTACTAATGGCTCCATGGCACTTTATTTTGGGTATTATGCTAGAAAATTACTTTTTTACTATTTAAAAAAGTACATTTTTCATACTTTATATGTGCACTTTAATTCCCAGGGAGTAATGGGATGCAGTATAAAGACCCACAAGCGATTAATAATATGGATGATGCTGGTTCCAGAAGAGAAAGTCTCAAAAAGAAAAAAAGTAAAAGAACTTGACTCTGCAGGGTCTTTTTTTCTATTTTGCCTGCAGGAGGCCTGCTATTTACACTCCATAATGGAGTAAAAGTTTATCTTAAAAGGTATATTGTATGAGAAACAGGTAAATTAACTTATTTGGCAACTCCTAGTGTGACATTCCTAGACCAGTCATCATTTCCCACTGATACACTAGTGGGGACGATTAACTGAAAAACTTAGTTTTCCTCACTGCTTCTGGGATTCCCCCTGCCCCTTCCCCTGGGTCCCCCCACAGGGCCTGATGCCAGGATGCAGGGACATTCAGTTCCAGCACTATTTCTGGCACACCCAGGGAGGGTAAGCAGTTCCCCAGAGGTGCTGCTGGGACTCAGAGGCTTTTCCTTCCTTCTCCTCCTTTGGAAAGGGCCTTTTCTCAGGCAGTAGCCAACAAAACATACTATTTCTTCTTGTCAAGCAAAGTTTCTTTGCTGTCTTTGAGAAAGCAAGCATTCAGGTGGCTGGCCTAGCTAGATGGTCCTCACCTCTCCATGGGACCCAGGCCCAGAGTTTTTCTGAGAGACTAGACGGTACGCTGGGGCCAGGATCAACACTCAAAAATCTAGAAGCACCTAAGTGGGGCAGCCCCAAGGTGCAGATTGGAGGAGCGCTTTAGATCCACAAACATCCATCCATAACTCCACTCCCCACCCAAGCTGAATAGACACAAACTGCGAAACAAAACAAAGACAGATGCTGAAGGACAAGTCCATCCGTGTTGGATTCGCCTTCCCTGATGCCTCCACAGATAAACATTCTGAAACTTTCAAGAAACTCATGTTGGTCTCCAGGCATTTGGGGTGGGTTGCAACATCCATCTCATCCACAACCCCACTCCATTCTGAAAGGATCGATTCTTGAACGCGTATCCCTTTGGGCAGAATGGAGCAGAGAGCAAGGTTTGGGATTCTCCCCACTTGACATCTTGGTGTGCAAACTGGCAAACACAAAAACTTGTAAATGGTAGGAAAAAATGTAAAATGTAATTATGTGTCTAAGCACACTGGCGCACTATAGCACCACTCCTTCCCCATGGGACAGTGAGTGCAATCCTTTAAAAAATTTACTTTGTGCCCATTTCAAGTTTAGCGTTTGATGAGTTCTGGCAAATTTCACACCAGTGTTAGCACCACCACAATCAAGATAAAGAACACAACACAGACTTCCATCACCCCAACATTTCCATGAGTCCTTCTGCAGACATCCCTGCCCCTGGGCTGGACAACAACTGATTTGCCTTCTGTTATTCATCCATTTATGGCTATTACTGAGTAGTATTCCACTGAAAGGACATACCACAATCCATTCACCTGTAGATTAGCATTTAGATTATTTCCAGTTTTGGATATTATAAAAAAGCTGCCATGAACTTTTGTACCACTATTTTGCAAGCATATATTTTCATTTCTCTTGGGTAACTGTTAGTGAATATATATTTAACTTTACAGGGAATTGCTAAACTTTTCTCAAGAGTATGTGCCATGCAGGAGAGTTTGTATTTTTGCCAACACTTGAAATTGTCACTCCTTTAAAATTTTAGCCATCTAGTGGATGTGTGGTGACATGTATTGCATTTTTCCTTTCTGTTTTTCTAATCACAAATAATGTCAGCATCTTTTCATGTGCCTAATGTTTATTTGCATATCTTATGTGAAAAGTTCATTAGAAGTTTTTGCCCTCCCCCCCAGGTTTTTTAGTGGAGAGGGTCTTTCTTGCTCTGTTGCTCAAACTTGAGTGCAGTGCTGTAATCACTGCTTAAACTCTGTAAAATCACTGTAACCTTAAACTCCTATTTTGCTCATTTTTCAATTGGGTGGTTCAACTTCTTATTCAGCTGAAAGTTTTCTTGAAATATTCTGAATATACATCTTTTGTAAGATACATATCTTTCTTAGTCCCTAGCTTATTGATTTGGTTTCTTAATAGTAACTTTTAGTAAGTATAAGTATTTAATTTTTATGAAGTCCAATTTACGAATTTATTCTTACATACCTTAGTGTCTTTTTTGTCCTAGGAAAACTCAGCATAAACCAAAATTGCAAAGATTTTTCTCCAAAGTGATCCTGTTTTTAGTTTTTACTTACTCATATACTATGTTTTCTGGGTTTGATACCCAGATTTATAGGTAAGTGAAAATGGAAGTAATCAGCCAGATTTCTTTCCTCATCCAGTAAGCTGTTCAAGTGCAGACCTCCTAGAACTGTACAAATCAATACTAGTAAGACTTTCATTGGCTCCTGGTGTGAACACCAGGCAGCCCAAGAGAAGCCTTAGTCAGACATGTTTCTACGGAGAAGTGTCCTGCTTGTCACTCTGACACCTGGTGTGTGCTTCTGTCTGCAGAACCAATAACCTCCCATCTCTTGTCTCCAAAGAGAAGAAAGGCTACTATACTTATTCTTATCAATTACTGAAATGCCAAGTTTTCCCTGCTTTTTAAAATTCACAAAAGTAATGTGTGCACACTGCAAAAAACACCTCACCACCATATCCCATTTTGCCACGTATAATGTGCACCCACAGTTTTGGCCCAAACTTTCCAGAAAATGTCCTCTGAGAAAGTGGCTGGTTCTCAGGCGGCTGGGATAGACATGCTTCTCTGGTAAATGTGCAGCTTGCACTGCCTTCCCACTCTGCCCCTTCTCTCTCTCCTGGGAGCTTTTCCCTCTCTGCTATGTTGAAGGCCATGGGCGAGATGGTCATGCATGTGGCTGGTGGGGTGGAAGCTTCTGAGGACCACCTGCTTGGCCCACGGGCAGCCAGGGGGGTCTCTGGAACTTGCACAGGGCTCCTGGTGCCCTCTGTGTGGCTAGGCCTTAAGCCTCAGCCCTTACCCCACATGGCCATAACCTTCTTTGCCAGTCCTGTCAATACCCTCTCCTCTGACAGTAGTGTCTGGTGGAGGCCACTCTGGCCCACTCCCACTGGATCCTAGATCCTCCCAGCCTGGAACCCTGTGCACCTGGTGGGCCCAGGTGGGAGGCCGTGGTGGCCTGGGAGGCTGCTGGGCTGCCCCATTCCTGAGCTGTACTCCTCAAGTATAATGCTCATCCTTACTTCTCCCTCAAAAATTTGAACAAAACAGTACTCACTGTACATATCAAAACAATACATTAGGTGGATCTGATTTGAAAAATAAATACCTTCCCCATAGATCTACTTACAGATTCATATCTTCTTGTATATGTCTAGAAATTGTCAAAATAAGCACTTACATATACTCAGTGAAATACCAACACATGTTGACTCATGCATATGTATCTAATATTTTTTTTAAAAATGGGTATATGTGGAAAAGAGCTTTCTGCAACTTAAAATTTTTTTTTCACTTATAATATATTGGCAACTTTTCACATTAGCATACATTACCTAAAGTTTTTCTACGGCGATTTCTTTGTGCATAAAAACACACCACACTGTGTACAGGGCAATCCCCTTTCTACCAGAAAGCAGAAAGTAAGTGTCTGAGCTGATTATGTAACCTGTGCAAACACACGGCTCCTCCCCACAGATACTGCCTGTGAGGACACAGTATCTGTGCTTCCAGCCTCTCGTACAGACACCCTCCCTTTTGTGCCCCACACTACCCCTTCGTATGAGGACCTAGTATGTACGGCCCTACTCTCTCCCTCCCTGCCTACTCATAGCTCTTACTCTCTCCACTTGTCTCTGGGGCTCACCCCACTGGCAAACTTTGGGGAAGATGCTATTTTTCATGAGCACACTCTGGGTCTCCCTAGACAACTCTAAATTCTCTGCAGTCAGTGGAGACTCGTGGTGGCTTACCACTTTAGGTAATAGACTTTCTGATGGACGCACCCTTTGCGGTAGGATATGTTTGATCAAGGACACTTATTTTGGACCTTTTATGGTGGAGGCATTTTAGGGGCTGGGAAAGTGTTTCAGAGCGAGGGATGGATGCTTCTGCTCTGGAGGCACATGTGATTCTGAAGATAAAAGGCCTGGGACACAGTCTCAGGAGGGGAGCAATGGACTGCCTTATCAGCATAAGAGGTAGAGCGCTGGGCCAGGAACACTTTTGAGGAACCAAAGACATACTTGGCAGGAATATCGTCCATGTTGTATCTAAGAGAAACTGAAGTGGGGCAGGAAAATAAAGAAGCACTACCCTTTTTCATTTTTAGATGAGGAGGGTTCTCCCAACAGCACTTAATTCAGCATCCTAATACAGAAACCCAAATCATTTATTACTGCTTAATCCAGTACATCACCGAGCAGGCTGTCATGGTGCTTCGCAGAGCTATGACCGTCATCAAACCTGAGCCAATCTCAAATCCCAAATTCAAAAATAAAATAATAACTTCCTTTGCTCATACTTCAGTAACAGACATTACTTCTCCTCTGGACCGGTTCCCAGCAGCCCATTTCAGTTTTCATCTTTCAGGTAGTTGTCTTACCATGTTGCCTCTTCTCTTGAGTACAGGACCGAAACATGGCCACACGTCTTAAAGATGTTTTCAAGTCCTCTTCTCTCAAATGTACAAACACAACTTTAGTATGCTACAGTGAGAGAAATAGGTAACAAAGCTTCCAGAATCAATGGTCCAGCTATTTGAATTAGAAAAAAATACTGAGCCTCACTTTCCCCAAAGTGGAGATGGTTGCTTTTAGATGTGGGTAGAGGAGAATTTTCCTCTGTGGACTGGATAGGAAAAGCACTAGACCAAGGATGAGGATTCTTGGGTTTAAGTCCTGGGTCTGTGCTAATTAATGTGTGACTTTCCTTTCATTTTGCTGGGCTTGAGTTCACTCATTTTAAAAGGTAGGCGGTGGCAGTTGCAGACTTGGGAGGAGCCAGTTAGATTTTCCATCCCTTTCCTCCTTCCGGCTCTGCCTCTCATATCCTCTGACTTTTTTTTTCCTTTTTGGACTTGTGGCTGTCTGACCTATGGACTCCAAGGAGCACCTACCAAATGGGACATCTCTTCCAAAGCCTTCAGGGGCAGCCAACATTCTTAGTCTTGGCCTTGGAGAGCTGTGGCCTGCCCTGATGGATACCTGCCAGGCCCATTTCAGAGCAATCTACCTGGCCTGGAATGGGTATTTTGTGGGTTCCTTATGTGGCCTCTATCTGCGCTCACTTCTCTTCCTCTGGACTTAGTGCCAGAGGGTAGTGACTGGGAGGCCACCTGTTTTAGCAAACAAAGAACACGGAGACCCCCTGGTTCAACCCACACTGCTGCAGACGTGCTGCACAAATGTTGGTGCCATCCTTCCCATCTCTGAAGTGACTGACCGAACAAAATGATGACAGCAAAACCCTTCCCAGCTGGAAAGCCTGAGAATTGCAAATATTAAATGTCTTAGACATCATTTAATTTTCCACAGGACTAATGTGTTTCTCTACCTTGCTCTACTCCCTTCACACCTGAAATGGTTTACGGGGATGACAAAACCTTTGTAACTGAATAAAAGAGATTCAAGAAACAAACAGTAAAAAATACCAAGTAGTGGATGACACACACTCGGACAGCAATGATCAGAAATAAGAAGCACAAGCAGATGATGCTTAGTCAGATCACGCACTAAGGGGCTCAGTTTTCCCTCACTTTCTCCTCTAGAGAGTGAGCCTTGCCATGAGGGCTCCTCCTTGCTTGCTGTGTCCGCTGCTGGGTGCCCCAGACCTGGAACAGTGTCTGGAACATAGGGTTTGCTGAGTAGGTACTGACCAGGTGGACGGATGGCTTGTCCCATCTGCTGCTGGGGTGAAGCCAGCTGTCTGAGGCTCAGTACCTGGCTGGCGGGGAAAAGGGTCTGATGACCACCAAGGCATAAGCCTCCAAGATGTGCAGGACTCCCACAGGAACCCCAGGAAACCAAACATCCAACCCATGGTAGGAGACACTGAGTTTTGCAAAGAAAGGTGAAGAACCACTATGCATAGTAAATCACAGCTCTGTGACTGCCATTCATAGAAGACCGTCGAGAAAGACAAGTGCTCCCCAGGAATCATCTCCTTTAACTTTACTAGATCTCTTTGCTTTGAACTACTTTTTATCCATTTTCTGTAACTCTACATGAAAGTGACACATCTGAAAGTATTTGGTTAATCCCTAAAAATGGAGAAAAAAAATTCAGTCAGTCCTCCATATCCATAGCTTCTACACTCTCGGATTCAACCGAGTGCGGATCCAAGATACTAGGGAAAATCGTGCTTGCTTCAGTGGCACATACACAAAATAGTGGGAAAAAACATTTCCAGAAAATGTGTTGTTGCTGGAGTGTATACTACGTTGTTAGGCCTACAATGCTTGCATTTGGACCACTTTTTTCTTGTCATTACTCTTCAAATGATAATTACATAGCATTTGTCTCAGGTATGATGAATAACCTAGAGATGATTTAAAGTAGGGGGAGGAAGCTCTTATTTGCATATATGCAAATCCTATATATACTCCTTCATTTAAGGGACTTCAGCATCCACGGAGTTTGGTATCTTAGGGGGTCCTAGTACCAATCCCCTGTGGGAACTGAGAGACCACAGTACTTTGATAATTTTTATGGTAGAGGTGATAAGAAAAAGGTGAAAACAAGAAGTAAACAGATGAACAAAACCTCCCAGTAAGCTGTCTGTTTCCTGGGGGGACTCTGAGTTGCATGGTGGCATCTATGCCCACCGCCAGTATTCTCAACTGGGGACAATTTTCCAGTCCTTTCTTTGCAGGACATATGGCAATGCCTAGACACGTTTTTGATTGTCATGACTGGGTAAGGCAGGGGGGTTCCCATTGTAAACTAGTAGGTAGAGGCCAGGGGTGCTACTCAACACCCAGCAATGGACAGGACAGTCCCACCCCAAAGAATGACCTAGTCCAAAAGGTAAGCAATGTTAACTCATATATACATGTGTCAAGGAAAGCAAATTATCTCAAATAGAACACATCAAAAGCAAGCAAATAGATACAGATTTAAAATTCACTTTGTGGCTAATACCTTTTTCTCCTTTTTTTGCAAGACCACTGGGAGAGACTGTACATTGGTTGCTTTGAAACCACTGAAATAAGAGTTGTACCATTTGGCTTCTGTTGTAATCAATCAAGATATCTAAAACGGTAGCCTCTGATCTTGAAGGCAGAGGACAGGGAGTGTTGTCAGCTCCACGGACGTCATTTGCTATGAATAGTTCTTCCACTTCCCTTTTGGCTAAAGGTTATTAAGAAAGAAGTTGCCAGAAGTGAGGAGCAGTGGGGGTGAAGTGGGAAACAGGAGATGGGCCTCTGTGGGCATGAACCGCAACATCTGAGGGGCTCTCATTATGGCGAGACAGGAGAGAGAGTGATGCCACTGAGCCCAGGGGGGCAAGAGTCTGGATTGGCAGGAAGTGAGGGAATAAAAACCTGGCAGCAAGTTGGATGAGTTGTGACTTTACCCATCATTTTTATGACAAGAGTTGGAGGTAGAGAGATAGAGAACACCAAGAAAGGCCTTTTTTCTTAAAAAAAAAAAAAAAAAAAAAAAAAAAAAAAAAATGGGGAGAGAGAAAGAATTAGAAGAACACCCCAAACTCTTGCTGCTCTGAACAAACGAGGTGAGTTAAAACCACTAGTTATGCAACTTGGAACTAACAGTTGTGTAGGGAGAAGGATGAATGATCTGTATGTTCACTCGTGGGTATTATTAGGCTCCCATTCATACATCTTCTAAGTCTTTCTCAGCTTACAAGTCATGATTGGTGAACTTTAAATGAAGAATTTACTGGCTCTCGGAAGCGCTGTCACAATTAACTCTATAAATTGGGAAGACTTTCATTTCCATTAGCTCCCCCATTAGGAACTTCTTTCCAGCTTGCACAGACGGCCCATTTATTCCCCCTAATTCCATCTCATGTGGAAGGGAACTCAAGGAAAAGGTCCTGGAAGGTAAGTATGGAGGAGCTCAATGTATATCCCAAGCCAGGAACTTGATGCTGAGGGCTGCTGCCTCTCAGGGTCTCAGATGCCCCATCTGTAAAATGTCTTTAGGGTGGCTGGGCGGGAAGCTCACTCCCGGCCTCTAGCTCCCTCTGAGTTGACCAATGCCCCTGCTGCTTCTCTGCTTTAGAAATAAAAGGAGCACACTGATACTCCCCAGGCACATGTGGCCACACTTATGTTTCCGCAGGGCAATAAGAACTGCTTTAACTTTGATGTCTTCTGAGTCCTTAATTCTAACATCCTCTATGCCTCAGCAGAGAGGTCTGCAGTCACATTGCAGTCACATTTCCAAATCTGTGTTTCCAAAGCAAGTGAACACACTGCCTTGAGCCGTCTGCCAAGACACTGTCACCCCAACGCCTCTTTTAGTACTCTACATCTTCCTCCTGGTGAGCGTTTCCCTCTTTAACATCTCTGACCAGTTGATGGAAATCTCTCTCTAGCAGCTGCCTGGGAGCCATCTAAGGGAACCATCTGAACTAAAACTCAGACTACAGAAGAAGCTAAAATTCAAGAACCTGAAGCTGCAGGCAATGGTGACAGGTGACTCAGTGCAAGTTATGACTTCTGTCCCATAGGGTAGGGCCATTATTTTGGTTGGGTTCTGTTCAGCTTATTAAAACTGTACTATGATTACCTGAGGTGGGTTCTGATTTGCATGGTTTTTAAGAAACTTTTTTTAACTTCTTGTAGGCAACTGAGAAACTGTATATTCCTCTGATGCCCCTTCACCTTTGCTTACTTGCTGCATTCTCTGATTTCTGCCTGCTGCCTCACTCCTCTCTAGGGACAATGTAACTGAGAGTCATGAGCAAGGGAACGTCAGGGATGCTGTGGAGACTCTGGCCCTGGGCGGAGGCAGGAGGCAGGAGGCAGGAGGCAGGAGGCAGGGATAAATGCTGAAGTCCTTTGCTTTGAACACTTCCTGCTTGCTCTTGGCTTCTTCAACCAGTCATACAGCCAGAGCTCATCACCCAGGAGGGGACAGAGCCAGGATGGAGTTCAACAGGGCTTCCATGGGGGCAGGAACAGGAACAGGGACTCCAAAGAGAACCCTGATAACCTCCGAGCCTGGCTACACTAGTGTCCGTCCGGAGAGAGAGACAAGTCAAGAAGTCAGAGATGAAACCAGGAGGCCCCCCCAGGGGGCTGGTCAAATAAATACAGGGCACAGAGAGCTGAGGGACACCAGCACGTCTCCCTCAAGTCACTTCCGCCTCTTGGCTATAAGGTCATCTTCCCCCCAAACTGGCTTTCCTGACCAGCACTTCTCCTCACTTACTGGAAGATGAGCTTCTGCCCGGTGTCTACCCCACAGCCACTTCCTCCTCTAGTACAGGCCTCCTGGCTTCTGACGGCTCCTGCACCGACTCTACCAGGCACTCGGGGGCCCCAGCCCCTACCGGGCATTGCAGTGCTCGTGGGTGCTGACAATCGAATATTTTCACTTGCACAGCATGTTTACTAGCTCTGTCTTCAGCTGGGTAGATGTGCAAAGACTCTTTTCCAGAAGCAAAGAGTGATGCTGGCAGGTGTGTTAGGGAGAAAACCCAGGACCAGGGCTCCAAGGCACAAATTAACTGCTCTCAACTATATCCCTTCCTAATATTCCGTGATGGCGAACTGGAGGGGATAACCAGCAACACAGGTGCACTTTGTCTGGGGATGTTTATCTTATGCTGACTCACAAGAATTTCAAAAGAGACCATGGACCAGATGTAATTTTCCCATATCTGACAGTTTACTATCATTAGAGAGATACATTAGAACAAAACCATGCCCTGCTCTTCCTGCACAGACGTCTACCATACTGAGTCACACGCACGGGCCATGCAGGGCACCACGCTATAAACAACTGTTGAGATGACCTCTTCATTGAAAAAGGTTTTGCCTTCCCACTTCTTTATTAGAAAGCTGCTTCTCAAACATCTGGAAGGGGGACCACGGAACTTTGGAGCCCAAACCTTTAACATCATTTGGCTCTGCAGCCATGAGGTACTACGGCTCTGGGACAATGGTTATTCTTTACAACCACAGTGACATCATTATTTTCTGTTTTACTTCATGACAGATCAGAGGGGGTCCCAAGAACCCGTGTGGAGTCAGAGAATACGGGTGGGGATGAAAAGAGCAAATTGAAAATTAAATAATTCACCTCTTTCCAGCATCCCTGGAAAAGAGGGCTCCAGGAGGATGAAACCAGAGAATGCAGTCAGCAAAGATGTCCAGACATGGGAAGGGATTTCAGAGGGGTGTACAGTTTTCCACGTTGACTCTTTGTGTCTGTACCACAGGATGGGAGAACAATTCACGGACACTTTGCAGAATTCTCTCACTTTGTTACAACTGATTTCCAAATGAAAGTTTTGGGTGTTCTCTGGACAGAGGCCCTAGACATCCACGGAGGTCTGCACCTCTTCTCTTTCCCATACAGAGCGGCAAGACTCACAGTGCCCTGTGTCTGCAGCACCTGAGGGAGGCCGCCAGGCCAGGTGTCCCAGATGCACACCCCTCCTCTGGGGGCAGGAGAAGCAGTGCCCAGCCAGGCTGCCCTGCCAATGTCCCGCGCAGAGTAAGTATCAGGAAGGACTGTGTATGGGGCACACAAGTTGATGTCACAGAATGTGCACAGGGCGGGTAGGCAGGCTGCTGGGCTAGGCGTGGGCCCTCGGGTGGCTGAACAGTTGAAGGAGGGAAAGTCTGAAAATGTCACTTAATTCTTTGGCTTCTGGAGATCCTTTTTTTAACCTAAGGCTCATAATCCTCCATGGTTCTCCTCTAGCCAGTTTGGTGGGCCTCACCCATCCAGAGTACCCCGAAGCAGTGAAGCTGATAGGAGCGTATCAACAGGACAAGGATGCTCATGTGCTTTTAGCCCTAAGAAAGCAAATGTCTGTGTTCTTAGGCCACCTTGCTCCCAGATTAGAAGTCACAATGTCATGGTTAGAATTAACTACCTGGTTACTCAAATCCTGTTTGGGGCGTCTTATCAAAAGATCAGAAGGGAACACAGATATAGCCAGGCCCTCTCTCCTATACACCCCCCCCCCCACACACACACACACACACAACTATACACAGATACAATCTCTTCTTTCTCCCTTGGAGACCTGAGCAAAGAGGAAACAATGGAGATGAAGACATTTCCCCATAGAGAAACTTGGAACTCTTAGAGACTTGGAAACTCTTATTCCTGCCTCATCCACAGACACCAAACTAAAGGTCTACGTGGATCTTGGGATAACAGGGGGAGCGCTTTTCATGGCAACGAAGGGGGACACTGCTGGGCTATCTCTCCAAGGCCAATTCAGGGCTGCTGATTCCAGCCACAGGACTCCTTATCGGGCACTGAGCTCTGTCTGGGCCTCAGTTTTAATGTTTAGCCTTTTGCTCTTTCTGTTCTAATCTTTCCCTAAAAAAATAGATTAAGAAAAAAATACATGTAAAAGCAAATCCATTGCTTGATATACAGATTTTAAACCTCTGCAAAATCTTTATTCAGAAACAGCTGTCACTATGACATATATCAGCTGAAAAATAAAAACAAACCACTAACCAAGCACTTGCATTTTCCTTTATCTTACAGGAAACTTCTCCTAACATGCACCTCAAACCTAACGCAGAGCCTGGTTCCTGGACAGTCCTTCATCTTTCCAGGGTTACAGGGAAGTGGATACAATCAAGAGGCTATAATGATATAATTGTCATGAATTCCACTTTCACTGAACAGCGCGTACTCAATTAATGTAAAGTCAATTGGTACTGTCCATCCATATATCCACTGATTCACCCACCCACCATTGAGAACAAAAAATATTAAACTTTTAAGGAGTATTTCATTTTAGACAGAGTTAAATATGGAACCATAGATTCAAGATTAAGACTTTTAGGAAATGTATCACAGAAATAAAAGAAATAAGCTTTTCATCTGACAACATTTAAGCCAACATTGTACTATACTGGGAGAGAAACCAGAAAGTACCTGCCCACCCTAAATGCTGAAGGAAGTATTCTTTTAGCTATAAAGGTGGAAGATGCCTGCCCTCTGAGAGCCAATGGATGAGAAAGTTAGGGATGACCAGTCTGGCTTTAAAATACAGTCTAGCCATAAGCAATGAGCTGATCCTTCTGGTATATGAATAGGATGTAGATTCTGAAGACAATCTTCACATATGTATGCAAAATAGTTGTGGAGAATGGCTGTATCCCTGGAATAAGTAGTTTGTGTACAAGGAATCTACTTCGAAGGATCTTTCTTTTTTGGGTATGTTTGATTTAAAAAAAAAAAAATTAAGCTCCTTGCTTTCCTGACACATAGCATGTATCTGCTATGGTATGAATGTCTGTGTCTTCCCAAAAATTATGTGTTGAAACCTAATTATAATGTGAAGGTATTATTGCTTCTTGGCTTTTTGGCTTATATCAAGTATCACGTGAAGGTATTAAGAGGTAGGGGCTTTGGGAGGTGAGGGTGTCATGAGGGTGGGGCCCTCATGAATGGGATCAGTGCCCTTTTATAAAAGAGGCCCCAGAGAGCTGCCTTGTCCCTTCTACCAAGTGAGGACACAATGAGAAGGAACCATCTGTGAACCAGAAGTGGACCTCCAGCAGACAGAAGCCACTGGTGCCTTAATTTTGGACTTCTCACCCTCCACAACAGTGAGAAACAATTTTTGTGTTTATAAGCCACTTAGTCTATAGTATTTTATCATAGTGGCCTGAAGTAAGATAGTGAAGAAATCCCTAGTACACAGGCACAAATACTGACTAAGTGCTCTGTGGAATAATGGGGGCCTGGGTGCCAAGGGCAAGAGCTCGGTCAGGGAAACATGCTTTTAAAGGGGGTGAGTGTGGGCCAAATCTAATTTCCACTAGCTGATGCTATGTCTTCATTCCAGAGCTATAAATGTTAAGCCAAATAAAGCTTTTCAGTTTGTATCTGGGGCATACTTGGTTTTTGAAGAACCAAAAGGGTCCGACAATTGCCAGAAAATATGATGAACAGACCTAGTCAGGACAGAAAGGTAAAACTGACAAAAAGTGATGGCGTGGACAGGGTTAGTTTCTCTCCTACTGGGGGTGCGGCAAGGACAAAAACATCTGGAGAGGAGCTTGACAGGCTAGCCCGGCAGGCGAGCTGGTGGATCGGATTACTTCATGACGGCAACTGGGTTCATTCTCTTCCCATGCAAACCATATTTCATCTTTCAAGAGGAAAAAAAAATTACAGCAAGTACGCTTATTACACAAGCAAAACTAAACAAAGAAAAGTGGAAAATAGAGAAGGAAAAATCTACCACCAGAACTGCCACCACGCTGGTTCCTGTGGCTTTCTCTCTTCCTTTTGAGATTCTTCTAGAAAGGGTTTCAGCATAGTTTTTGTGTTTTTAAACTAAGCCTGCCTAGGAGCATTGAGGCTTTGCTGGTGTCTGAGGAAGGTGCAGCCAGTGAACTTTCAGGGTAAGAGATACGGGAGGGTAGAAGAGGGGAATCAAAATAACTATCTGTTTTTAAGCAAGCAACTTGATCTCTTCTTTAACAATAACAACAGTACCAGCAGCAGCAAGAAAAGAAAACTTGAAGGATATATCAATTGATTACAATGTTTGGAACCTTAACTGGTCCTGGATTGAAAGAACAAATGGTTAAAAAAGTATAAACAATTGGGAGAAAAGAAACATAGATGAAATACTAATGAACTGTTGCTAAAATCTTAAGGGGTACTGCTGACATTGTGGCTGCATATTTAACAACAGCCATGTGAGTTGCATTTAACTCACACTAATTTTTAGCCCAGAGCCTCATAAAGCATATGTAACTCTCATGTCTCTTGACCTATCTTGACCTAATAAAACACTATGGCCTCAAGGAAAAAATTATTTTTCTAGTGTGGCAGTCAATGTGTTAAAAAAGAATCTCTTGATTTTTGAAACACATACAAAAATATATACAGAAGACAATCATTTGATATCTGGGGATTTGCTTCCAATCCCCCATCTCTGGAGATGAAGGAGGTGGTAGAAAGTGGACAAGGTGCAAGGCCAGGCATGGTGGCTCATGCCTGTAATCCTACCACTCTGAGAGGCTGAGGCTGGTGATGGGCTGACATCAGCCTCAGCAACAGGGAGACCCCATTTCTACTAAAAAAAATAGCAAATCTAGCCAGGTGTTGTGGTGGTTGCTGTAATCTCAGCTACTCAGGAGGCTGAAGCAAAAGGATTGCTTGAGCCCAAGAGTTTGAAGTTGCTATGAGCAACGGCACTCTACCCAGGGAGACAGAGTGAGGCTCTGTCTCAAAAAGAGAGAGAGAGAGAGAGAGAGAGAGAAGAAAGGAAGGAAAGAAAGGAAAGGAAGGACGGAAGGAAGGAAGAAGAGGAAGGAAGGATGGACGGAAGGAAGGAAGAGGAAGAGATACATATGGAGCAAACCTGACCAGGACTGATGATTGTTGAGGGAAGACATAGGTTCATGATTCTGTTTTTTGCAGCATATATGAAATATTCTAAAATGACAAGTTTATTATTATTTGTTTGTTTATTTATTTATTTATTTATTTATTTTTTGAGACAGAGTTTCAAGCTGTTGCCCTTGGTAGAGTCCTGTGGCATCACAGCTCACAGCAACCTCCAACTCTTGGGCTTAAGCGATTCTCCTGCCTCAGCCTCCCAAGTAGCTAGGACTACAGGCGTCTGCCACAACACCTGGCTATTTTTTGGTTGTAGTGGTCATTGTTGTTTGGCAGGACACCAGGCTGGATTCGAACTCGCCAGCTCCAGTGTATGTGGCCAGAGCTCTAGTTGCTGAGCTACAGGTGCTAAGCCTAAAATGACAACTTTTAATAGTAAAGGAAAAATGGTGGCAAAATATACTGGACCAGCTGTACCAAATATGGACTATGCCCTTTGTCAACAAAGCAAGGGCCCAGGACAGAGAGCGCCAGGTGGCACTGCATTCCCAGAAGGAAATCAGGGAAGACAGATTAGGTCTAGCCTCAATTGTAGGTTTATTTCCCTCTTGAACATGAGTTACATTTGACCTTCCCCTGTACCAAGTGTTAAACAGTGGTTACATCTGACGCTTAAACAGCGGGATAAGCACAGCAGGCCCAATTTTGTTTGCCTTCTGTGCATGCCCGGTTGGGGTAGGGGCTGGGGCAGGGTAGGGGGAGGGGACAGACGTTAGCACCCTTCTGACCCTTGTAGGCAATTAACTGATACTTCCAAGCGGGAGGTGCCATTATCTTTAACTCAGCAGGCATAACTGTACATAATTAGAGGTCATAATTATGGTTCTCTTTTTAAAATGTGACCATAGTATCCAAATTGACCTCTTGTGGCAGCATGGCCTACACAATGGGAAGTACAAAAAAGGCGGGTACGGGCCCTACCCATGGGCCTGGCAATGATGGGCAGCCAGTCCCCTTGAGACTTCTGAGGTCAGGCATCTGCACTTATTCCCGGGGGAACTTCAATCTGTTTGGGGTTTACTAATTACCATTTTTCACTGAGAAACATTTTACTTCCTTAAATAGACACAGACTTGCCAGAGCTTTTCGCTGTTTTTTTAAACCATGGGGAAAAGGCAAAAGCAACCACTCAAATTAATATGCCAGTAATTATGTACATCTACTATCTAATTATCCATGTAATGACCAAGTTGAAAAGATCAATTTCTGATTATTTTTTTCACTTTTGGATTTTTAAAAGTTGCCACAGAGACTCTATAACACTTAAGCAATGCTGATTTATTTTTATTTTTATTATACCTTATAATTGGCCTCACCTAGCAATATTCCCAGTTTATACAGTATGAACCAAGATGCAGGCTGAACTCCTGTGGGGAAATCAAATCTATCTGGATTTTCATATGGACAGACTGCTTTCAGTTCTAAGCAAAGAATAACAGAATTTTTGAATCACAAGAGACTTTCTAAAATCATCTTACTGATTAAAAGTGTAAGGCAGGTGCCAATAGGGTGAAAGGGACCTGACTGAGCGGGCTGGTGGCTAAAGGCGGAGACAGGAACCAGGTTCACCCTGAGTCTTGAGTCACACCGGCTTGACCCTCGACCTGCCTCTTAAGTATGCAAGAGGCTCTATCTCAAATCCTTAGATATCACTGCATGATATACTTAATACAAAAGAACTGATAAAGTCCATTCACAAGATGAGGGAGATATGTTACAGAGAGACGGAGAAGTTACTCATTTTTCCCTTTTAACAACATTAGATAAGTCTTTTCAAATGCCTTATTTCCTAACCACACAATGGCAAACACTCTAGAACAAAACTAGGTTTCCACCTAATCTTCTGTATATAGTTGGAAAAGAAAACTTTTTATTACCCCCAAAGCACTCTGAACTCACTGAATATTCCACAAATATAAATGATATAAATGAATATGATGATGGAAAATCATGGGGGTGAGGAACTCACAGAAACATTTTATAACCAAATTGTGGTAATCACTGTATTTGGTGGCAACATGTTAATTTCATTTCTTGCTTCCACACAGACCCAAGCAGCTAACCTGCATCTCTCATATTTCTTTACTCAGTAGATGCATCTGATTCCTTCCCTTTCTCTCCACTAGCCATTAAATAACCCTGACAAACAGGTTGTACTTCTTTTCAACAGTATTTTAAATCCTCAATATTTCAAATGCTTGAAAATTTGCAAAAAGAGATACTGCAGCCAGCACCAGCTAATCTCCTCCTGCCTGAAAAGGGAGATAGAAAATTCCAAAGTTTGATATAAGCAGTTTCAAATGGATAGCAGACGATTTCAAGCCACAACCATCTACACAGCCAAGTGATGATTCTTACTTAGAGGCATGAATTTCGAATAAATGGCTCTAAGAAATATAGTTTTTACCAATATACTTTTCTTGAATTGGACATCCTGGGAGTAAATGATGGTTCTCTATACTTGTAAAAGCTTCTTTATTCAGAAAAGAAAAACTTAACCACTATTCAGAGGCTTCTAAAACTAGAGTTTAAATGAAAGAATGATTGCCTTACCCCTCTTCTAGGCATATCACTACTACAAAATATGACTTTACTACTAGGTTTTGTTGTTATTGTTGTTGTTCAGTGAAATAAAGCAAAGGAACAAGTCTAAATCCATTGCAACAAAGATATCTAATTGAGACCAATGCATTTGCATCTCAAATGAAAATCACTACAGGATATATGAAAGCAAATGAACTGATAAAGTCCATTTTACCGTTGTAAAAGATAAGGAGGAACTTTTCAGTGGTAAACTCTTCAAGCTTACGTTGTTTATTGGAACATTTCACGTAGTTACTTAGTTGAGAAATTGCAATTCTACGCTTTACAAGTATTTTGCAAAGTAACTGGTTACTTATCACAATTTCAGAACTGTGGCTTGACACAGCACCTTGCGTACTGTTGTCACTCATTTTACGGCTCAAGTGGATCAGCACCCACCATATTTATACTTCAGTGTCATTTGCTCCATTAATTTACACATCAAACCACAAGATAAAGACTATCATTTCCTGTATCAATTAGATTTTGGTTCTGAACCGCACATCTTCATTTAGTTATTGGTTGGAACACAGGCAGCCTCAGGACCTGGTGACAGTTAAGAACGGGGAACTATTACGTCAACTTCTTCCTTTGGTGGTTTATCAGACTGAGTGGGTTTCACAGTAAAACATTCCACCCCCTTGGTAAACTCACCACATCTGCTCAGTAGCAAATCCAGCTCACTCTGTCCCCCCCTCCCCACAAGGAAATAGCATTTAATGAACATCCCGGCCGTGTGGCTTCAAGCCAAGAGGACACAGCCCCTCAAACCCCCTTAATCTTCTCTTCAGCTCTTCTGCTAAAGAATTTGGCCTTCACAATGACTGGCTGCTTTGGGAGGTTTCCCTTCCCCAGAACTTTGTAGTAGCCAGATTGTACTACATCAATGATGGGAGCAACTCCTGTCTTGTTTTTGGCAGCATTTACCCATGTATGCTCACTGACCAATGTCCACAATTTGTCAAGGTTGACAGTTGGGCAGTAGCTCTGGTTCCTCCTTAAGTGGTAATGCCTCATACCAACTTTCCCAAAGTATCCTGGGTGATATTTGTCGAAGTTGATCCTGTGATGATGCATGCCACCAGCATTACCTCGGCCTCCTGGGGGCTTCCTGTACTTGTCGATATGGCTGTGACTGTGGCTCATGTGGCCCCAAAGCTTCCGGGCCTTCCTCAGTCTAGATGGCATGTTGGCGGCCGAGACGAAAGAGCCACTCCGTTTTGCTTTATTTTATCCTGAATAGAAACTAGACAGTTTGGGCTACAGAACACAATTTTTATATTTCTCCACTATCTAGTCTCTTATTTTCTCCACCTAAGCAGTTTACAAAAACCAAAAAAACCAAAACAGAAAAGCTAATGAATACAAAGTGGATTTTATTGACTCCATAGCACATAAAAATGTTAAGTGAGATAATTCTGTATTTTAAAAAACCTGTTCCATTACCTTTCATCTGGAATGTACCATGTATCATCCAAGCCAGCAGGTGTCATTCTGCATGTTTCGCTCTCTGCAGTTTTTCACTTCTAGAGGGACAAGAGCCCAGACTGGAAGCAGTTTTGGAGATTAAGCTTTGCAAGTAAATTCATTTTTATCACAATCTTCATGTTCCACAGTGGCCAAGTCATCTCAGTCATGTTTATTAACTAAAGGTAATAGGAAGATCCTAATCAGAGCTTCAGCATATGCAACTGCACAAACGAATTCTCTCTTTGAATATGGACTGACATTTCTCAGCTCGAACCACTGTATCTCATTAGTGCTAGGACCAGATCAACGGTATCATGGCTTCTTGATGGCCACCTGAACCAAAGGAGTTTGTAAGGAAGGAAAAGAGTCACTTATACTGATGTCAGAGCATGAAACAGACAGGAAGGAAGAATCTGGGGTTGGTGATCAGTCCACAGGAAGATGTGGAACCTACAGAAAGTATGAGCAAATACTGGGACTTTGTGCATATTTCTGGAAAAAGTCCATAGCTTTTATCTAGTTATCTAAGGGGCAAATTATTCAGAAAAGGGTATCAATGGCTCAAGACTCACTCATCAGAAATTGAGCCTCACCCGAGTGCATCAACAAAACAGGACTAACTGCTCTTCCCTTACTAAAGGAAACATGATGATTCTTTGGTCTGGGATGATCCTGAAATCTTTGCATTGTTAGACAGGGCCTTTGAACAAATTTCAGTGTGACCCCAGATATACTCCTCCTCTTCCTTAACTACTTGGCTTTTTGAGCTGCTACCCAGAAAGAGAAAGGAATTGAGATGCTGAAGTCCCCAAGTACTCCAGTTCTATCCGCCCCCAGTTCTCACTATCTCCTTTAATCTACCCCAAGGCACATGGCACCTCTTGAAAAGGCCGATGATCTACATTAGTTGGAGAGATGGATTTGAGGCAGCTTCTCCCATTCTTTCAATGAGACATCTGTTTTCCTTCATGGTCCTTGTCTCAAGAATTGGATGTTTGTGTGACAATCAAATAGACCTAGACCAAAACCCTGTTGTGGTTTTGACAACATTAGAAAAGATGCATTATTATGAACTGAATGGTTGTGTTCTTGTAAAATCCCTGTGTGGAAGCTATAACCCCAGTGATGGCATCTGAAGAAGGGGACTGCAGAAGATGATAGGATTAGGGAAGGTCTTGAGGGTAGAGCCCTTATGCCCGTGCAAAAAGGAAAAAATACATGAAGAGACAGAATGGCCATCTACAAGCCCAAAGAGAGCCCTCACCTAAAACTGTACCCTGCTGGACACCCTGGTCCTGGGTTTCTACGTCTCCAGAACTGTAAAGAAATACATTTCTGTTGTTTAAGCCACCTAGTCTGTGGTATTTGGTTATGGCAGACTAAGACACATTTTTTAGCAAGTATTGTGCTATTGGAATTCAATAATTCACAAAGGCAATATGCAGTGGACACCATGGATTGTTCAACCTCTACTCCATTCTCCTTCAAGTTGGAAAGGTTGGAAAGCTAAAGCTTTTATCTTCCAGACTCCCTAGTGGCTAGAGTTCTGGGTGCACATATGGTTCTGTCAATTAGATGAAGTCAGGTTGAGGTGAGATGAGGTGAGGCCACGCCACTTTGGCTGTCTGAGTGGGCAAACAATGTTGAAGTTTTTCTGTAGGGGCATTCTAGTGTCCATTCTTTGGCACTCAGGTATTAAGTGGTAGGTGCAGGGGCGGCACTGGTTTCTGGCTCACAGCCATGAAATGTGTTGCTGACCTTATAGATGCAGTGATGGTAGCCTCTCAAGAGGCTGGTTCTATAGGAGTCCAGAAGTCATTCCTGAAGGGCTGTCCTGGATTCCCCTCCTTTGGCACTTTTAACAAGTTTGTAAATACCTGTTCCTTGTATTGCCTCTCTTTCTGCTTCAACTACTTAGACCATTTGTCATTTCTTGTTCTGTATTCCAGACTACAGAACTGGGAGCATCACTAAAATCCTCCATGTTTGGAGGACCCAAAGAGCTGTTTGCCTCCAGGTGGGCTACGGCTGGATAGCTCAGTTGGTTCACTGTGGACCAGTTCTGAGATAGCCGAGGAGCAGCTACTCTCCATGGCTTTCTGTTTTCAAAGTTAAGAAACTCAGGTCTTTTCAACTGACAATTTCAAAAGGTCACTCAAAAGTAGATCAGGCCTCTGGAGTTTTATATATATATATATATTTTGGGACAGAGTCTCACTCTTTTTCCCTGAGTAGAGTCCCGTGGTATCACAGTTCATAGAACCTAAAACTCCTGGGCACAAGTGATTCTCTGCCTCAGCCTCTTGAGTAGCTGGAACTATAGGTGCCCACCACTATTTACAGCTGATTTTTCTTATTTTTAGTAGAGACAGGGTTTCGCTCTTGCCCAGGCTGGTCTTGAACTCCCGAGCTCAAGTAATCTACCTGCTTTGGCCTCCCAGAGTGCTAGGATTACAGGTATGAGCCATTGTGCCTGGCCTCCTCTGCAGTTTTACAAGGTTAGTGAAAGGAGTGGGAATCTCCTCACTTTTCTTCTAGGTACACAGATGCAGTCTGGGCATGCTCTTGGCTACCAGCTAAGGGTTCCCCATCATCATCCTTCTGAGCCACAGGAAAGCATCAGAGCAGATGGACGGGATGTGATTACATACCTCTTGTCCTTCTCTCCTCTCCATGCACCCAGCATGGCCTTGACACAATCTCAGCTGAGCAGTTGACTCTTTACTTTTCACCAAGGGCCTCATATGAAAAGGGTATTTGTAGAACCTTTGCAACTATCATTAAATTCTGTTAAAGAATATTATTTTTTACCCTTCTCATAAAAGGCCTAAGACTTTGTTCTTAGAGACAGGTACTTTATTGAGTACCTGTACTGTGATTGTACTAGAAACAAGAGCTGTGTTTACCCCTACATTTCCCTTTTTGCCTTTGTTACTAGGAAACTCTCAGTTGGGGGTTGAATCAATCACGATAGGTTGCTTAGACCCTACAAAGAGCCCCTCTCCTTTTCCTCCCACATTGCTGTTTTTTAAAAATTCCTACATTAAGGAGAGCAGATAGTGTTGTTCCTTGTGTTTTTATCATTATTAGCCACCTCCCTTCTTTTTTTGGGAGATAGGTGAGATGTACACAAGATCTGACAATTTAGTTTGCAAACTTGCCACTATGCACTGCCATTGACAGCACTGTACAAAGAACTCAGTAAGGTTTCATAACCACGGTATATCAGTGTCTGTCTCACAGTTGTGTTTGTGTTCATGTATGGCAGTGTCTTCCTGAGTGGCATTCATGAGTGCTGTTGCATGACTTTGTGTACTGCTGAGAGAATGCCAGAGCTTGAATTAGAGCAATGAACAAACATGTTAAACTTCTTATTAAATATGACAAGAGTGGAAGTGAAATTACAGACATGTTAGTTTAAGTGGGATGATGCCATGAAGAAAATGGAAGTGTACAAATGGATTAAACATTTTTTTCGGAGGGTAGAGAAAACATCACTGATGAAGAGAGTCAGGGTGGCCAGCAATAATCACAACTGATGAAAACATTGCACAAATTCATTGAATTGTGTGTTCTCATTGCTGGTGGACTGTGAGAAGCATAGTGAGCCAAATAAACAGTGATAGAGAAATAGTTAGGAAAATTTTAACTGAAAATCTTGGCATTTTCAAGATTCTTGCCTTGGAGAAAGGTGTGTGCAAAAGGAGCTCACTGATGAACCAAAAGGAGAGGTGAAGTTTGCCAAGACCTTTTGGAGAGACAAGATGATGTTTGGGGCTGTGTTATCACCAGTGTTGAAACACAGGTGTACCAATATAACCCTGAAACAAAGTGTCAAAGTGCATAATGGAAGCCAGCCAATACTCCATGACCAAAAAAGTTCTGTCAGTCCAAATCAACAGTCAAAATGATGTTGCTAACCTTTTTTTGATGTCAGAGATGGTTCATTACAAATTTGTAACAACTAAACAAAACAGTTAACACATTTACTGTTTGCAATTCAGTACTAAAAAGGTTGCATGACAAAGTTAGATAAAAACCTGAATTTTTTGTCAACTCATGGTTCTTGCATCATGACAAGGCACCAGCTCACACAGCACTGTCTGTGAGGGGGTTTTTAACCAGTAAGTAAAGAACTATATTGGAATATCCTCCTTACTCACCTGATCTGGCCCCAATGACTTTTTTCTTTACCCATAGATAAAGGAAATATTGAAAGGAAGACATTTTGATGACATTCAAGACATCAAGGGTAGTATGACAACATCTTTGATGGCCAATCCAGAAAAAGAGTTCCAAAATTGCTTTGAGGGTTGGACTAGGCACTAATGTCAGTGCACAGCTTCCTGAGGGGAGTACTTGAAAGTAACTGTAGTAATATTCACCAATGAAGTACACAGCACATTTTCTAGGATGAGTTTGTGAACTTAATTATTAGAACTTGTGGCCAAACAAAATTTAAAGTTTTGTTCTGAGCAAGCCACTGGCCTGAGGACCTTCCTATCTCACCTACATGGAAAATACTGAAGAGAAATAATAATTTAGGCCCTTTCCCTTTTGTCCTGGGGAATACAGTGAGACTGCCACCCTCCCACCCTAGGGTATGTGACAACTGTGTTTCTTAAAAAAAAAAAAAAAAAAAAAAATTGTGGTCCAGTTGCTCAATAATTTATTAAGCTATTATGCTTCTTTTAAGATTTATACTCACTTTAATATTAATAAAGATAATACACCATACATACTATTGACACATGGATCTTTACTCAATCTTTCTCATGGATCCTTGAAGATTTAAAAAACTATGCACTCTCTTTCTCATCCTTGATGACACCTCTTCTTTTTATTATCTAACAACCGGTCTCAGCAGATTACCTAGTCCAAGTGGCCTTTGTTTCCTTATCCATTCAATGAGGGAGTTTCCTTATCTGTAAAAATAAGGCGGTTGGACTAAATCTCTCAAACTGATTCTATCATCTACGAAGCAAACTCCATCCCAGGATTTTAAGTGAGGACAAGCTTTGTGTGTGCAAGTCCCCCCTAGAAACCAGGCCCCTGCCTTTTCTGGGCAAGGGTAGATCCATGGGCTGCAGTATGCAGGCTGGCCAGGAGGGCCATGCTTGCTGGGCCTCTTGTTTGGCTAATCTCTTCACATCTATTTGTTCTGCTGCCCTGACAACTTAACAGCAAACAAAGGCCCAGGCCGGGAGCCTGCCTGCTCCAAATTGGGAACCTGCCTATTTTGTTTGCTTTGGGTCACAAGGAGGGAGCAAACAGCAGCTTTTCTAAGTCAAGTTGGTGATGTTCTTCTCTCAATTAGTGCTCTGTAAAGATGGAGCAGTGGAAAGGACCCTTTCCTTGGGCCACCCCAAGCTTCCTTTCATTGAATCTGCCCCAGGAGGTGGCTCAACTTTGATGAGAACTAACCATATTTTCTGTATTTTGTCAGATTTTCTTTTCCCTCAGCCCAGTGGGGACCAAGTAATGTGCACACTTCCTATCTAAACAGAGTATTTTCTTAAAAGAGAAAACAGGCTCCGACCAGCTTCTTGGGCAGAATACAATTCCATTTTCTGATCTGTATCACTGGGCCCCACGATGCTGCTGCTTCTGACTGTGAAACTGTTATCGGGTAAGGTGAGGCAAGCCAAGTGCTTTAAGAAAGCCAGAGAAATAAAAGAATTTACGGGCAGATGGTTAACAAAGGGGAGAAGGTATGTCAGGCAGGGGTGGTGCTTTCTCTTTTTTTTTTGCAATCATGGGTCACCATACACTGGGATGGTGTTTTCTATGAAAACTGACTGTAAGGAGTCGACAACCAGATAAAAACAGGACTGGTTGGTCTGTTATGTAATTAAGCTGCAGTCAGCAATGGGCAGGGCTTTGTAGCTTTCAAAATCCAAACTAGTTATTCAAGCTTTCATTAGGTACAGTTTAGAGATTCTATTTGGGAAAAGGGTCCAATTTTTGTCTGGGTTAGTTTTAAACAAGTACTGCTTTGCAAATCTAGCTTCTAGTTTCAATTAAACAATCACAATCCCCTCCTCCTTTCTCAAACATCTTTTTGATTCATTTCTTCAGAGTTAGGAGAACAAACAGGTTTTTTTGCAGGGAGAGGCAGAAAACCAAAGTAATAGCCCAGGAAGGTACCTTACTTCTCTATGGAGAAACATACTATTTCACGTTTGATTCTGATCTTCAAAAGCAGAACAATTTTCACATCATTACATAAAAGGCTTTCACTATTTAAAATGTCATTTCTAAATTAATTTTATACCCCTCAGGCAGAATGCATTTGACCACACTGCATTCTATCCATTTAAATAAGGTGGGGAAAATCCTTGGATGAAGAGTTAGTGACAGAAAAACTTTTAATCTTTACAACAAGAAGTTAAAATCAGTCGTTTCTGGAAGCTCGTTTTGTTTGTCACATGGCAGGAACCGAGTTATGTGTTAAATGCAGAAAAAAAAGTGCTCTTCTGTGCAATTTCTGCCACATGGCAGTCAAGAGAATTTGCCAGACCAAGAGAACTAACTATGGCGACATTCCTGTGTCTGGTAGTGGCAGTGAGACAGATGAAAAATTTGATGACTTGCTATCTTAAAATTTTAACATCTGGGCAGATGCTGATGGAATAATGCAATGGCTCCTTGTAATCTCAAAACTTTACCTCACCTTGAAGATCAACCAGCATCTTCTTAAGAGAATAACCTCAGTAATCCCTTGATAAAGTCTATTAACTTCTTGAGTGTTGCTCCAGAGGCAGGCCTATCTTTTCCAATCAAAAGTCAGAAGGGGACATTTTTGACAGAAGTGAGGTGAACAGCCCAATGCCCTGCAGTGCGACAGGCATTCAGGCCAATGGGCTCCATCAATATGAAAGTTGGTTAATAGGCATTTCCAGAGGACTTCCTGTAGACAGATACGCAAGTGGTGGGGGAGGGTGCCAGGGCACAGAGGGATATAACACTCTAGAAACAAAAGGTGTTCAGCCCAAATCAGGTAAAAACTTTCTCCGCTTAATAAAAAATACAAACAAATAAACACCAAAACCCAGACTTTTACCCAAGACGGAATCATCAAAGAGGAAAAGGTCTTGGCTGGTGAGGAGTTTATAACACGATCATATTACAAATGCATTTAGAATATACGGAAGCCAACACACCTACAATTTAACCTGGGTGCTCAATATCTGGTATGAGAACCTCTGGAACTACCTTCAAACAGGTCTCCTTGCCTTGAGCTGCCGCCCTGCCAACCCACTGTCCTCAGGGCTCCAGGCTCAGGCATCCCTTTCCTCTAATCTCGGCCAACTCTCCTCCATCCCCCAAGATGGCCCAGCCCTGCTACCTGGCACCCAGAGCCAAATGGCTTGTGGCCCTAACTTGACGATCCTGCCCCCTAGCCAGGTGCTCGCTTTGCTTGGTCTCCTTGTGACTGCTCTTTACTCACCTTGCCAGCAATCTTTCTAAGGAAACTGCTGCCACCCTTTAGTGAAAATTCAATTGCTACAACCCCAAAGCCCACTGTTCCCTACAGTGTGGGGCTATCATCAAAACCTTCCCTGACCATTGGATTTCTGATCTTTGTTAGCTTACAACCAACGCAGATGCTTCTTGAGGGCAAAGGGTGCTGAATTAGCATCTTCTTATTCTTTATCTTAATATCTACCCTTCCCTCAGCCAGGACCCGGGCTGTGCTGACTTTGTTGAAGAGAACTCTGTATCTTTTATGAAGATCCTGAGCAAACGAGATGTGTAAATCCTGGAAGCCACTTAGAGGAGGAAATGTTTTAGTAAATGGACAAGAGTGTGGGATCTCAAAATGTTTTGACCGTGTGTTCTCTGCTCACCCCTAATTCTTAGTAAGAAGAGCACCAAAGAATCCTACAGCCTGGCATCTGGATTCTAAATTGTCATTCCGTTGCTATGTAACTTGGGCGAGCCACTTCACTTCTCTGACTATCAGTTTCCTCTCCAAGGGAGAACATGCACCCTAATTCGCGGGATGGTGAAGAATGGGACTTTTAAAAAAGTATAGTAAAAGATACAATCAAAAACATTTTTTGGTACTTTCTTAGAAATGTTAGTTTCCTATGCCCCCTAGTCAGTCCCGACAAATGACCAAAAAAAGGCGGGGGGCAAAGTCCTGCTCCTGAAAGCGACCCAACGGCCCACTTGCCCTCTGCTTTGTAGGAGCCTCCTTTGTGCTGAGCCTGCAGCGTCACTGCTGGGCCTGGCTCACTGAGCTGGTGGCTCCCCAAGGCGCCGATGCACTCAGCCGAAATGAGCCTAACATCTGTATTCTATTTGCTAATGAGCAATCATCATTTGTACCTTTCTCTAGCCTGGGATTCAGCTGCTTGGAATACTAATGCCATTAGAAACTGGAGTCTTTTTTGAAAAACACATACGCATTTAGCAAAACCCTGTTTAACTCATTGACGTTTTCCTGGTTCCTGGGATGCCTTGGCAATGCATTGCTGGCTACGGAGCTCTCCATTTCCCGTTCACTCCTTCCCTCTCCGCTCACACCCACCTGTGCAATGCTGGGGGTTGTGGGTGAGGATCAGAGGTCAGTAGACTTGATGGTCCTAGACTTCAATGGGTTATGATCAGATAAGTCAATGGATCTTTTTTCTTTTCTTTTTTTTTTTTAAGGAAGAAACCAGTCTTTTAAGCGACTCTTCTTTTTTAAATCATGTGATTATGTGTATGTGTCCAGAGCTTTTTCTATGCAGACAAGCACATGTGTCTTTCATATAATGTAGCTGAGTTTGTGTTTTACACATATGAAGACATACACTGTTTTACAACTTGTTTTTTTCACTCAACAATAAATTTTGGCCTCTGTTCATCTGAGGAACAGAGGGATGTGGCTGACTTTACATTGCCACACAGGATGAAAAAAAAAAAAAAAAATCAATCTTTTTTGATATTTCCCTGGTCATGAACATTTAGGTTGTTTCCAGTTTTGGGTTTTTACAGAGAATGCTATAGCCAGCTTCCCTCCCGTGTCGACTGCGTACATGTGGGACTGCTCACTGCTCTTCTAAACAAATGTGCCTCAAAGAGATTTCTGGGTCTTGCTTTCCTCATCTGTAAACAAGAGGGCTGGACTGAACGGTCATCTGCTGGTGACTTCTATACTAGGACTTGTACCATGGGGAGCCAATGTAAGAAGCCTTTGCTTCTACACACAAACTCTATTCCCAGTTCAGTACCTAAGCATCCCTAAGTGTTCCGAAGAGGTGAAGTCAACTTGTGGAAACGTTCCCTCAGCACCCACAGTCTTCCATAAGTCGAGCTGATTCATTCTTGTTTTCTTCGTCTATCTTACAGGGGTCCTCAAACTTTTTAAACAGGGGGCCAGTTCACTGTTCCTCAGACTGTTGGAGGGCCGGACTATAGTTAAAAAGAAAAAAACTATGAACAAATTCCTACGCACACTGCACATATCTTATTTTTTATTTTTTTTTTGAATTCAGGGAACTTTATTGATGTTACATGATAAGGTGGGGCTCCTTAGGCCCCTCGTGTTCTTGAGGGGGTCTGGTGTGGAAATTGTCGAGGGGAGATTCTCAGTGCGGTGGGGGACTGAGTAGGCAGGGGCACCCCAGCAGCTAAGGGCCTTTCTCTTCCTCTTGTGCTCTGGCTGGGGCTTGTGGTCTGGGGGTTCTTACTCCGTGGAGGCCATGTGGGCCATAAGATCCACCACCCTGTTGCTGTAGCCAAATTCATTATCATACCAGGCAATGAGTTTGACAAAGTGGTC
>CAUYPK010109988.1:0-42950 GCA_963574355.1 Loris lydekkerianus | reverse complement strand
CCTTAAAGAAAGATGGAGACTTTACCTCTTTCATGTTTACATGGAAGGAGCTGGAACATATTCTTCTTAGTAAAGTATCTCAAGAATGGAAGAAAATGTATCCAATGTACTCAGCCCTACTATGAAACTAATTTATGGCTTTCACATGAAGGCTATAACCCAGTTATAACCTAAGAATAGGGGGAAGGAGCAGAGGGAGGGGAGGGAAGGGGGAAGATAGGTGGAGGGAGGGTGATTGGTGGGATTACACCTGCGGTGCATCTTAGAAGGTACATGTGAAACTTAGTCAATGTAGAATATAAATGTCTTAACACAATAACTAAGAAAATGCCATGAAGGCTATGTTAATCAGTGTGATGAAAATGTGTCAAATGGTCTATAAAACCAGTGTATGGTGCCCCATGATCACATTAATGTACACAGCTATGATTTAATAATAAAAGATAATCATAAAAAAGCCACTATTGCCGTCAAAACAGAAATTTCAGCTCAAATGAGCTGTATAAAAATCTCTTGACGACACTACAATTAAATCAGAATTCTTCAGTTAAACAACACAAGGCCATCCCCACCACCAGCCCCCCCCAAAAAGCATTAGATTAATACTACAAATACTTTTATAGAAAAGTAAAATTTTTTATTACCTCGTTTTTTATTAACTTCTATTTTGCTAAATGAATAAACTATTATTTTTCAGTATAAAAAAAGAAAAATAATAGAAGCCTCTTTAATAAAGAAGAAACATTTAAAACTTTAAATAAGGGTAATTATTGCCGTGATATGGAATCAACCCAAGTGCCCATCAACTCATGAATAGATTAAAAAACTGTGGCATATGTTTACCATGGAATGCCATTTAGTCATTTAAGAAGAGATGGAGACTTTACATCTTATTTATGTTTACCTGGATGGAACTGAAACACATTCTTCTTAGTAAAGTATCACAAGAACAAGGAAAAAAGTATCCAATGTACTCAATACTAATAAGAAACAATACATAAACAACTAAATGGGACTTGAAAGAAAAACACCAGTATAGTCCAGCCAGGTGGGGAGAGGGACACAGGTGAAGGGAAAAGGGAAGGAGGGAGGGTGACGAGCAAGTTCTCCCTACGGTACGATGGGGGGGTGTTCAGAACGCCACGGGGGAAAGGGCTCAACCACAGCTCCAATGTAACCTTAGAAAGGAAAACAATGTAACCTAAACATACATACTCTCATTACCAATCTGAAATTAAAAAAAAAAAAAAAAAAAAGACAGGGGCAATTAAACTAATGAAATATTTTAAGTCTCAAAAATAAAAGACCATTACTGGGCATCTACCCAGAAGGAAAAAAAATCATTTTATCATAAGGACACTTGTACTAGACTGTTTCTTGCAGCTCAATTTACAATCGCCAAAATGTGAACAGCCTAAATGCCCCCCAACCCAGGGATGGATTAACAAGCTGTGGTATATGTACACCATGGAATACTACTCAGCCATTAAAAAAGATGGAGACTTTACAGCCTTTATATTAACCTGGATGGAAGTAGAACACATTATTCTTTTTTTTTTTTAACTTTTCACTTTTCTTTTCTTTTTCCTTTATTAAATCATAAAGAGGTAGATCTTGTATACATTAATGCATTTATGGGGTACAATATGCTGATTTCATACACAATTTGGAATGCTTACATCATACTGGTTAATATATCCCACACCTCATTTACTTAATTATTGTGTTAAGACATTCATAGTCTATACTTAATAGATCAACATGTACCCTTGCATTATGCACTCTAGGTGTGACCCCACCATTCACCCTCCCTCCAGCTGACCTCCCACCTCCCCTCCCTCCTTCATCTTGGGCCATAGTTGTGATCAGTTCTTCATGTGAAAGTGTGAGTGATTGTAAACTGGTTTCATAATAGTACTGAGTACACTGGATACCTTTTCCCTCATTCTTGAGATATTTTGCCAAGTAGGATATGTTCCAGCTCCATCCACATAAACATAAAAGAGGTAAAGTCTCCATCTGTTTTAAAGCTACATAATATTCCATGGTATACATATAGCACAATTTATTAATCCATTCATGGGTCGAAGGGCACTTGGGCTTCTTCCATGACTTGGCAATTATGAATTGAGCTGCAATTCTGTAGTTTTGGGATTTTGTTACGTGAGCCACTCTTACAGGAGTTAGATGATATCTCAAAGTGGTTTTGATTTGCATTTCTCTGATGATGAGCATTTTTTCATGTGATTTTTTTCAACTTCTTCAGAGAAACTTCTGTTCAAGTCCCTTGCCCACAATAAAATGGGATTACTTGTTCTTTTCTCATTAATGAGTTTGAGTTCTCTGTGGATTCTGATTATCAAACCTTTGTCAGAAACAACCTGCAAATATCCTCTCCCATTCTGAAGGCTATCTGCTTTACTTACTGTGTTCTTGGCTGTGCAGAAGTTTTAGTTTGATCAGGTCCCAGTAATGTATTTTTGGTGCTGCTTCAATTGCCTGGGGGGGTCCTCCTCACATTCTCCCAGGCCAATTTCTTCAAGTGTGTCTCCTGCGCTCTCTCCAAGAATCTTTATAGTTTCATGTCTTAACTTTAAGTCTTTTATTCAGTGAGAGTCAATTTTTGTCAATGGTGAAAGGTGTGGATCCAGTTTCAGTCTTCTACAGGTTGCCCGCCAGGTCTCCAAGCACCATTTGTTAAATAGGGAATCTTTCCCTCAATTTATATTTTTGATAGGTTTACCAAAGATCAAATAATGATAAATGTCTGGGTTCATCTTTTGGCTCTCAATTCTGTTCCATACATCTACCTCTCTATTTTTGTGCCAGTACCATGCTGTTTTGATCACTATCAATTTATAGTATACACTGAGGTCTGATAGCGTGATTCCTCCTGATTTGTTTTTATTTCTGAGTATTGTCTTGGCTATTCAAGGTTTTTTCTGGCTCCATATAAAATGAAGTACTATTTTTTCCATATCTTAAAGTGTGACAGTGGTGCTTTAATAGAGATTGCATTAAATTTGTATATTGTTTTGGATAGTATGGACATTTTAACAATATTGATTCTTCCCAGCCATGAGCAGGGCATGTTTTTCCAATTGTTAACATCTTCAGCTATTTCTGTTGTCAGAGTTTCATAATTCTCTTTATAGAGATATTTCATGTCCTTTGTTATTCTTAGTAAAGCATCACAAGAATGGAGAAGCATAAATCCTATGTATTTGATTTAGATATGAGGACAATTAATGACAATTAATGACACAGCAGGGGGTGGGGAAGGAGAGAGCAGAGAGAGAGGGAAGGAGGGAGGAGGTGGGGTCTCGGTGTGTGACACACCTTTTGGGGGCAAGGCACAATTGTAAGAGGAACTTTACCTAACAAATGCAATCAGTGTAACCTGGTTCCTAATACCCTTAATGAATCCTCAACAATAAAAAAGAAAAGACAGGGGCAATTAAACTAACAAAATACTTAAAGTTTCAAAAATAAAAGACCATTTCAATTTTACTACTAAATGACAGTTTAGCAAACAGAGACGCAATAATTCCAAGCACCTAGTAAAGAACTGTAAAAAATAATTCTAATAGGATCAAAACATAAGTTATGATTTAAAAGTTTTAAATAAAGAAACTCTTTGAGGAATTCACTTCATACAACTACAGGTCTCATGCAGCTGAAATTCTGAAAAGAAGATGAAAACAAAAAAGCAATTTTTCAAATATTAACTACAAATGTTCTACAATACATCTTCATTAGTTAAGTCCTACTCATGCATGAATTGCTGTTCCAAGGAAAACAAAGACATTTAAGGAAAAATATCCAAGATTATTAAAAATATGAATGCTTTTTGAAAACATACAGTCCCTTGGGGGGGTGGAGTAAGAAGGTGGACAAGGATCAATCAGCTAACCTCTCCTAGAACTGGGGAAAGAGAGAACCCAGCCATACCCGGCACAGGGACTTACCCAGAGTCACAGCTCCGGGAGCACAGGGAGGAGGTGGTGAGCTGGATATGACATATAATCTGCAGTGTGGAAATCTGATGAATTAGGCAGGTGATGGCAACTGGCTGGGATCAGCTGCCCCCCCACAGAGGCCTGAAATGAAGTTTTTCAGTTGTTGGAGGAAGCTACACGTTGAGTGGAAAGGCTGAAGAGTGGGTGGACTTGAATACTATACAGAAACCAGATTTAAATGCTGGTTGGAGTGGATTTGCCATGGGTTCAATGGCTGGTGAGACAGCCATACTGAGAAGGTCCACTGTAGGAAGGTCATGAGAAGGTCTTATCAGGGGCCTAAAGAACAGCCATCTTAATTCCACCTGGCAGGATCAGAACTCTACTCTTGGGACAGGCTAGGGGTCCCCACAACCCTTGGTAACTAGAGTCAGGGGGCACTGTGAGAATTGGCCCTCAAGGATTCTTGTGAGCTTTAAGATCCCAACCCAGCAGTCTGAATGCTGAGGAAACAATCAGATTATCACCAAAGGCAACTAAGTTTGGAATAAGGACCATAGGGGTCGCTGGCTGTGCTCTCTGTCTCCTAAAAAAATCACAGCACCAACGGATGACTCGGTGACACATTACAACATTCTGTCATCAAGAGCAAGGACTTCTGTTCAAACAAAGGAGACAGAGAGAAGGGTAGAGGAAGAAAAGGAGGTGAACAAGAAGAAAAAACACATGAGGAGGAACCAACAGAAAAATTCAAGAAACATGGAAAACCAGAACAGAGGAACTCCCCCCAAGGGACCATGAGGAAGCTACTGCAGAAGACTCCACCTGTAAAGAATTAATAAACTTGAAAGGGAAAGACAGAACCAAAAGTCAGATAAGAGATAAGCAGAATATAGAAAGGATATGGCGGAGCTTAAGGAAATGAAAGAGACAATCAAGGAATGTAAAGATGCAGCATAAAGTATCAAAAACAGGATAGATCCAGAGAAGAAAGAACCTCAGAGCTAGAGGATGAAGTTTTCAAGTTAACCCAGGTAGTTAAAGAGGCAGAAAAGAAGGGAGAGAAAACAGAACAGGCACAGAAAACAGAACAGCTATGAGACGCCATAAAAAGTCAAACATACAAATAATAAGAATTCCTGAAGGAAAAGAAGATTGTCCAAAGGAATGAGAGTCCAACTGAAGAGTATTATAAATGAAAACTTCCCAAGTTTTACTAAAGACCCCAAGACACTCCTTTTAGATGGATATTGAACCCCAGGTCATATCAACTCAAATAGAGCCTCTCCAAGACACATTGTAATGAACCTGTCCAAAGTCGAGGTGAAAGAAAAAATTCTCCAAGAAGCCAGGAGTAAGCACCATTAGGATGACAACAGATGTTTCAAATGAAACCTCCCGATCCAGAAGAGCATGGTCATCCATCTTCAACATTCTTAAACAAAACAATTTTTAGCCCAGAATTCTGTATCTTGCTGAACTGAGCTTCAAAATTGATGGGAAAAATCAAATCTTTTCTGGATATACAAGCCCTGAGGATCGCCACAAGACCAGCTCTACAGGAAACACTGACCTATTCTTAACACTGACCACCAAAATGGACCATCAGCAAAGTAAACACCCAGAAGCTAAAGGTCAAAACATAGCTTTAAGGTCTGCGACTCAGTGTTCACAATGGCGCAAAGGATAAAACTGCACAACGAACGTTCACAAAATAAGATGAACAGAACTCTAACACACTTATCAAGTCTCTCAATAAATGTCAATGGACTGAACTCAACCCTGAAGAGGCACAGACTGGCTAATTACATAAAAAAGCACAAGCCATCTATATGCTGTCTTCAGGAGACACATCTAGCCTTGAAGGACAAATCAAGACTCAGGGTTAAGGGATGGAAAACACTATTTCAAACAAAGGGAAATCAGAAGAAAGGAGAGGTGGCAATCCTCTTTACAGATACAAGCAAATTTAAAGCAACTAAAGACAAAGGTGCACACTTTATACTGGTCAAAGGAACAATACAACAAGAAGACATTTCAATTTTAAATATCTATGCACCCAACTTCAATGCTCCAAGATTTATGAAACAGACCTTAACAGGTCTGAGCAATATGATACCCCATAACACCATAGTAGTCAGGGATTTTAACATCCCTCTGACAGAACTGGACAAATCCTCTAAATAGAAACTAAACAAGAACACAAAGGATTTAAATGTGACCCTAGAATAAATGGGATTAATAGACATATACAGAATGCACCATCCCAAAGCTGAGCAATATGCATTTTTCTCATCAGCCCATGGTACGTACTTCAAATCAACCACATTCTAGGATACAAATCAAACCTCAGCAAAATTAAAAGAATGTAAATTACACCTTGCATCTTCACAGACCACAAGGCAATAAAGATGGAACGCAACTCCAACAAAAACGTTCATCCACACACAAAGACCTTGAAATTAAACAGCATTATGCTAAATATAAGTGGGTTCAGGAAGAGAAGAAAGAGGAAATAGTTAAATTCCTCAAACATAACAACAAGGAAGACACAAGTTACCAAACCCATGGGATACAGCAAAATCAGTCTTAAGGGGGAAATTTATCACATTAGATGCCTACATTAGAAAAACAGAAAGAAAGCGCATCAACAAACTTATGAACCATCTTATGGAATTGGAAAAAGAACAATCTAGTCCAGCAGAAGAAAAGAAATAACCAAAATTACACCAGAGATGTGAATGAAATTGAAAACAAAAGAGTCATTCAGAAAACTAACAAAACATGGTGTTGGTTTTTGAATAAATAAATAAAATCAATAACCCTTTGGCCAGATTAACTAGAAACAGAAAAGTAAAATCTCTAATAACCTCCATCAGGAACAATAAAGGGGAGATCACAACAGAGGCTACAGACATGGAGATCATCTCTGAATACTAAAAGGAACTCTATTCCCAGAAATTTGACAGTGTGGAGGAAATGGATCAATACCTGGAATCACACCCTCTCCCTAGACTTAAGTAAGAAGAAATAGATCTCTTGAACAGACGTTTTCAAAAACTGAGATCAAAGAAACAATAAAAAATCTTCCAACAAAAAAAAGCCCTGGTCCAGATGGCTTCACACCCAAATTCTATCAAACCTTCAAAGAAGAGCTTATACCCACACTGCAGAAATTATTCCAAAGCATTCAGAAGGAAGGAACCTTCCCCAACATGTTCTATGAAGCAAACATCACCCTAATACCAAAATCAGGAAAAGACCCAACTAAAAAGGAGAATTTCAGACCCATTTCATTAATGAATACAGATGCAAAAATTCTCAATAAAATCCTAGCCAATAGATTACAACTACACATTTTAAAAAATAATAATTCATCACAAGCAAGTAGGTTTCATCCCAGGGATGCAAGGCTGGTTTAAGATACCAAGTCCATAAACGTAATTCACCATTTCATCAGAAGCAAAACCAAAGACCGTATGATTCTCTTAATAGATGCAGAAAAAGCATTTGATAAAATTCAGCATCCTTTTCTAATTAGAACACTTACGGATATAGGCATAGGTGGCACATTTCTGAATCTGATCAAGGCCATCTACAACAAAGCCACAGCTAATATTATAAGAATGGAGTAAAACTGAAAGCTTTTCCACTTAGAACTGAAACTAGACAAGGCTGTCCTCTATTGCCACTAATATTCAACATAGTGCTGGAAACCCTAGCCAATACTATCAGGCAAGAGCAGGAAATAAAGGGCATCCAAATGGGGGCAAAGGATATCAAGCTCTCATTCTTTGCTGACGATATGATCTTATACTTAGAGAGCCCCCAAAAAAGACTCGGCCAGAAGACTCCTGGAAGTGGTCAAAAAATACAGCAATGTCTCAGGATAGAAAATCAATGCCCACAAGTCAGTAGCCTTTGTATATTCCAAGATGAGAAGCTAATCAAGGACACAATTCCCTTCACAGTAGCTTCAAAAGAAATGACATGTCTAAAAATATACATACCGTATATACTCGAGTATAAGCCGAGTTTTTTCGGCACAAAATTTGTGCTGAAAAACCCGAACTCGGCACAAATTTTGTGCCAAAAAAACTTGGCTTATACTCGAGTATATACAGTAACAAAAGAGGTGAAGGATCTCTACAAAGAAAATTACAAAACCCTAAGAAAAGAAATAGCGGAAGATATTAACAAATGGAAGAACATACCATGCTCATGGCTGGGGAAAATCAACATTGTCAAAATGTCTACACCACCCAAAGCAATCTACACATTCAATGTAATGCCCATTAAAATATCATCATCATACTTTCAAGATTTAAAAAAAAATAATTCTTCATTTTTTATGGACCCAGAAGAAATCCCATACAGCCAAGGAAATTCTTAGTAATAAAAACAAAGATGGAGGTATCACCACCAGATTTTCAGCTATGCTACAAGGCCATAGTGGTCAAAACAGCATGGTATTGGTACAATAGAGACACTGATATTTTGGAACTGAACAGAAAACCAGAAGATGAAACTAACCTCTTATAGCCACCTGATCTTCCATAAACCAAACAAGAACATACCCAGGGGAAAAGAATCCCTATTCAATAAATGGTGTTGGGAGAACTGAATAATCACATGTAAAAGACTGAAATTGGACCTGCATCTCTCATCACTTACAAAAATTGATTCAAGATGTATAAAAGATTTAAATCTGAGGCATGGAATAACAAAAATCCTCAAAGAAAGTGTGGGAAAACACTTGAAGATATCAGCCTGGGGAAAGATTTTATGAAGAAGACTTCCATGACAATTGCAACAACAACAAAAATAAACAAATGTGACTTAATTAAACTGAAAAGCTTCTGTACAGCTAAGGAAACAACAACCAAAGCAAACAGACAACGTTCAGAATGGGAAAGGATATTTGCATATTATGAATTAGACAAAAGCTTGATCTCTAGGATCTACAGAGAACTCAAATTAATCAACAAAAAAAAGACCAAACAATCCCATGTATCACTGGGCAAGAGACACGAATAGAATCTTCTCTAAAGAAGGCAAATGAATGGCTAACAAACATATGAAAAAATGCTCATTGTCCCTAATTATCAGAGAAATGAAAATTCAAAACCAGCCTGAGATATCACCTAACCCCAGCAAGAATGGCCCACATCACAAAGTTTCAAGACTGCAGATGCTTGCGTGGATGTGGAGAGAAAGGAACACTTTTACACTGTTGGTGGGACTGCAAACTAGTACAACCTTTTTGGAAGGAAGTATGGAGAATCCTCAAAGAACTCAAGCTAGACCTCCCTTTTGATCCTGCAATCCCATTACTGGACATCTACCCAGAAGGGAAAAAATCCTTTTATCATAAGGACACTTGCACTAGACTGTTTATTGCAGCTCAATTTACAATCGCCAAAATGTGGAAACAGTCTAAATGCCCACCAACCCAGGAATGGATTAACAAGCTGTGGTACATGTACACCAAGGAATACTATTCAGCCACTAAAATAGATGGTGACTTTACATCCTTTGTATTAACCTGGATGGAGGTGGAACACATTCTTCTCAGTAAAGCATCACAAGAATGGAGAAGCAAGAATCCAATGTACTCAATTCTAATTTGAAGGCAGCAGATGAGCTATACAAGGGTGGGGGTAGGGAAATGAGGGAGTGGGGAGAGGGGAAGACAGACGGGGTTGGGGGGTCATAGCGTATGGATCCAATCCAAAATGGGCAGACAATCTGAACAGATATTTCTCAAAAGAAGACATACAAATGGCCAACAGGTATATGAAAAAATGCTCAACATCACTAATCATCAGAAAAATGCAAATCAAAACTATAATGAGACATCATCTCACCCCAGTTAAAATGGCTTTTATCGAAAATACAAGCAATAACGAATGCAAGCAAGAACGTGGAGAAAGGGGGACCCTTGTACACTGTAGGTAGGAATGTAAATTCATACAGCCACAACAGAGAAAAGCATGACGTGTCCCCAAAAAACTAAAAATAAAACTACCATTTGATCCAGCTGGGCATCTATTCAAAAGAATTGAAATGAGTCTATCCAAGAGCTATCTGCACGCCTCTGTTTCCTGCTGTACTATGAACTATTCACAATAGCCACAATATGGAATCAACCTAACTGCCCATCAACATATAAACAGTTAAAGACAAACGGCCAATAAACATGAAAAAAAATGCTCAATGCCACTAATTATCAGGGAACTGCAAATTAAAGCCACAATGAGATCTCACCTTGCCCCAGGTAGAAGGGCTTCGCTAAAGAGTCCAAAAATAACAGATGCTGGTGTGGATGCGGCGTGAAAGGAACTCGTAAAGCCTGTTAGTGGGGCTGTAAATTATTACAACCTCTGTGAAAAACATTCGGAGATTCCTCAAAGAACTAAACGTAGACCTACCATTTAATCCAGCAATCCCACTACTGAGTATTCACCCAAGGAAAAGAAGTTGCTTTACCAAAAAGATGCCTGCACTTGAAAATTTATTGCAGCACAACTCACTACTGCAAAGTCATAAAACCGACCCAAGTGCCCATGAATTCATGAGTAGATTAACAAAATCTGGTATATGTATCCTATGGAGTACTGCTCAGCCACTGGAACTCAAGACTGTTATCCTCAGTGAAGTATCTAAAGAATGGAAAACACGCACCACAGGTACTTGTTACCAAACTGTAACTACATGATGCGTACTCACGTGAGCAGAGGAAAACAAAACTCAGTGGAAAACAAGCAGGGGGTAGTGGGGGGGGGGAGGAAAACCTACCTAACAGGTTCAATGGACACTATCTGGGTGATGAACGCACTTGTAATCCTGACTCAAGCATGACAAAATTGATATGTGTAACCAAAAACATGAGTACCCCCATAATATTTAAAAGTTTAAAAAAAAGAAGAAAGACAACATGGTACCTATACACAAGGAAATATTATAGAAAAACAACAAAATCCTGTCATTTGCAAGAACATGGACAGACCTGGAAGACATTATGTCGAGTGAAATAAGCCAGGCACAGAAAGACAAGGATAACATGTTCTCACGCGAATGTGGAAGCTAAAAACAAATTGAACCCATGAAGGTGGAGAGAAGAGGCTAATGGCGGCTAGCAGAGGCTGGAAAGAGTATTGGGCAGTGGGGATAACGAGGTGATAGCTAATGAATGCAAAAATACAGTGTGACAGACCGAATTAGATCAAGAATTGGGTAGCATAATGGAAGGACGATAGTTAACAACAATTTATCGCATGTTTTAAAATAACTAGAAGAATGGAACTGAAATGTTACTAACACAAAGAAATGATAAATATTAAATACTTGAAGTCTGGATGCCCTGACTACCCTGATTTGCTCACATAGCATCAATGGTGATTCTTTTTTTTCTGATATATGTTTGTGTGCAATTTAAAATAGACAACTACGTATTTAAAATTGCACATGAACTTCATGGATACCCTGGAGAGTGTCCCAGGCTGCATTTTCCTACATAAAATGAAGCTGGCTACTTTGTACCTTCTTATTATCCTAAGTTTGCCTAAAACTTGTCATTATTAAGATCAGTAAAATTCTTCAAATTCTTTACAAGGTTATTCTTAGTACCAAATAATTTATATTCGATCTGAATTCAGTGATTCCACATTCTATAATAACTACAAGCCATCATTCACCCTGTATTTCTAAATGTGGACATAATTTTCTTCTTTTCTCCCTGTCTTTTTATGTCTCCGAGTCAAAGGCTTTTCCATATTTATTCAAGGAATTTTAAAAAGCTATAGTTAAAGAATGAACGTGAGGTTCATACTGAACCTCAGAGTCAAAGCATTCTATGACAGACATACTTTTATCTGACAATGTGAATGTTACTTTTTTTGCATTATTATTATTATTATGGCTCATATTGTATTGTAGCAATCATCTGATTTCTTTTCCGATTGTATTTATCTTCGTTGGTTCTTTATAAGGTTTTTGTTTCTAGTTCTTATCTTAACATTGTTATTGTTATTATGATTTTTAACAAACCTAACACTAGACATTAGATTATTTCCAGGTCTTCTCTCTTCTAAATAACGCTGCAGCAAGCATCACATGTGTATAGTTTAATTTTAAAAAGAAATGAGGAAGTTTAAGTTTAAGAAGGGAAACACATTAAAGTAGGGGAGGCTCCCAAGAAAACCTGGCAGCATTAAGGTATCACTTGTTCGTAGAGAGGATGCCAGTCTCTACCTCTCTGCGAAGACATTAAACCAGTTGCAAATTTTAGATCAGCAAAACCCACTCAGCATTCTGTACAACCAAGTACTGTCAAATGGTCTATAAAACCTGTGTATGGTGCCCCATGATCACATTAATGTACACAGCTATGATTTAATAATAATTTTAAAAAATTAAAAAATTAATAATTTTTTATGATAGGAACGTGTCATTTTCAAAATACTGCCTCTGAAAAGTGAAGAAACTTGGAGAAAGACTTGTGCACATCTTTTTATAGTTTTCTCACTATAAAAAAGCCAAACATAATCCAAAATTCTCACTCACTACTCTCAAATGCTGCAGCACTTGGGTCAAAATACAACAAACACAACCACACTATAAAGAAGCATTTGAGTCCTGGGTTATGGTTTATTGCACAATAAGCCAATCTCATTCAACAAATACTGGCATAAAACACCACGCTGCGTCCTACAACACACAGAAAAGTGAGCCAAACAGAATTCCTACCTTTAAGGCACTTAAAGTCTGCGACTTGTGGTAAGAGGGAAGAATATGGTCATGCAACATACCAGCATTTTTTAATGAATCTGTTGTACGAAAAATGGTACTTGACAAAGAAAACAAGCCAGAGACAGGGCAGATACATGGACATAAGAAGGGATGGGAACAAAACTTCAAAATTTATTCAAATGTGAAAAGCAATACTTCTCAAAAATGACAGAAAAAGTGATCAGAATAAAATCCCAAGAGACGAGGCAAGGTAGCTTAAGGTCAATGATGATGCCACAGAAACACACCCAACCAACTGCGAGGGTCAGAGGAAGGAAAAACACTTCTTGTTTGGAGAATCATACTTACCTCCAGGTGGGAGAATAAACAGTAGGGGTAGTGCATCTGTGTTTTCTGGAATCCTCTACAAAAACTGCTTCACAGGATAAAATCTACCATGAAACTAACCGTTTCCTAACTTCACCCCTGCTGGGGCAGAGGGGAGCTGCGATATTTCACACAGACCATCACTCTCCCAGTTCATGCTGGTGACAGGGCTAGCGCGACAGCAAATGCCACCCCGTGGTTAAAGGCACACAGAAACCAGGCTCTCAAAGGAACTTTCTCAACCAGAAACCATCATTTTCCAACACTCCCATTTACCAGTTTCATTCCTGGGCATGAAGATGAAATGTGGGAATAACTTCAGCAGAGGGAAAAATGAATGGTTGGGAAAAATAAAGGAAGGAAGATGTTTGAACAGATCATTTCTCAAACCAGGATAAACGTAAGAATCATCTACAGTGATTTTCTTTTTTTTTTTTTTTTTTGAGTTTCATTTTGTCACCCTTAGTGGAGTGCCGCGGCATCACAGCTCACAGCACCCTCAAACTCTTGGACTCAAGTGATTCTCCTGCCTCAGCCTCCCAAGTAGCTGGGACTAGAGGCGCCCACCACAACGCCCAGCTATTTTTAGAGACGAGGTCTCACTCTAGCTCAGGCTGGTCTCAAACCTGTGAGCTCAGGCAATCCACCGCCTCAGCCTCCCAAGTGCTAGGATTACAGGTGTGAGCCACGGCACCCAGCCCTCATCCACAGTGATTTTCAACCAGTCACTAGTGTGCCATGAGAGGATCTTGGGTGTGCACGAAAATTTGTAAAGATCATTCATTAAATTAGTTTCACAAGAAGTTCAAAGCATATTCTTTTTTTTTTGGATAAACATAGTAATTTAAGTGTAAATGTGCTGTGGAAGTTTAACTATGGGTTCAAGTGTGCTGTGAGATAAAAAAGGTTGAAAACACTAATCTAAGTTATTGGTTAAAATACTGACTCCTGACCTCACCTGCTCACTTCAAGTGATTCTGACTGAGTAGGTTTAAGAGGTGTGGGAATCTTTGTTTTGTAAAACCTGTTGAAGTGATTCCTATATATGGCCATGTTTAGACTCAATGGTATAAAAGGAAATCTCTGCCCTCCACAACGATGCAAAATATGTGTCTGTGTGTTCATATATATGTACTCACAAGTATAGAAAGAAAAAGAGAGTTGTCCTCAGTATACATGGAGGATTTGTTCCAAGACCCCCATATATACCAATATCTTCACACACTCAAGTCCCCTGTTCAGCTCAGTGGAATCCACATATGAACAAAAAGTCAGCCCTACCTATACAAAGTTTCACATGCCCCATTACAATACTGGATTTTCCACCAGCATCAGGTTAAAAGACGTCTGCTTGTAAGTGGACCCACATAGCTCAAATCCACATTGATCAAGGATCAACTACGTATGTATCTAATTATCTATGATGCTTCTCAGCATAATAAGTAGAGAAAAGATAAATCACTGTGTTTCCCTGGGCACATCCCTTAACATGGCTCTACCTCAGTTTTTCTCATCTGAAAAACAGGGTTTGGCCTAGGGAAAAAAAAAAAAAAAAAATCAGATCCCTTTTAATTCTAAAATAACTTGGTTCAGGGCTCAGTACAGTAAGAGCTGTAGAGAAAAAAATAATTTAAGGCAAAAAACATCCCTCCCATCTGGCCTTACTGAAATATTGCAGAAAAGTTTTTGATTCTAAATTGGTCCCTGATCTGGTTTCCTTTTCTTTTTTCTGAATCCTTTTTTCCTTAATATTCTCTTTAAACTCACAGAAATGACATGTCTTAAAAAGACTTGGTATAAATAAAGTCAGCCAGATTCTGTTTTATGTAAGTCAAACAAAATAGCAATGGTACAATGTTCCAACACTATAAAGTACACGCAATTCGCAGAGAATGTAAGAACTTTATCTTGAGGTGCCTTTAATGCTCATGAAACAAGTGCTCCTTGGCTGGGGGCTGTTTTCTCCTGTTCAAGACGGGTTTGGTTGCTCCAGAGACACTAATGCCAAAAGGGGTTCCCTGATACAGGAGGTACCTGCAATCTGCACTAGTTCCGGGCTCATAGAAATTAATCAAAAAATATTTATTGAATGAATTAATGAGTTTGCATATATGTAAAAATCTTCCTCTTTCTAAAAGTTCTCACCAATGGCTCTTGATCAATATATCTCCATTGATAATTTAGTCTCCTTAATATTGCAATATAATTTTTAACCCTATAGTTTGTATATGTGAAACCAAGAAAGCCTTAGCCTTTTAACCACACTCAGCCTCTGGTTACATTCACAAGGGACCACGGAGCTGTTGTAGTACCTACCTGCAAGTGCTGCTTTTCTGCATGACGTCAGCTCGGTGATATCCAGAGAGTTTACAAAACCCGTCATTACTATAAACTACAGGCCAATCCACAATCTGGGCGTTTCCCAGTAAGAAACTCGATTCTATAGGAAGAAAGAGGGGAAAGGAAGTTATTTAGCTTCAATGAACAATTTACCTCTTTTAGTAACCAAAAAGAAAAATTCATTAAGTATGAACAAATCCAACTATGGTTTGTTGTGGTACAAATAAAATAACCTATTCTTGAGCTTGACATAGTAAGTTTACTATGATCACAAAATGGCACCTGCAATAAATACAGAATTGATATACAAACTAAAAATTCCATGTATAAGAAAACAGTTCATAATACCTCTTCACATTTGCATATACCCTAAGGTATGAAAACAAAATATACTTAATGCTAAACCATGTTAATGACTATAATTTACACTTAAAAATGGATTAACTTATTAAGATTAGCGCTATAGTCACTTATCCACAAATTGAGAATACTTAACTTGATAACAAGGATAAATTAGATGACACTCTCCAAAAATTCTATTAATATAATTTTGACATGATAGACTGATCATGAAAAATCTAATTTAAAACAGTATTAAAAAGTCCTTTTAAAACAAAATTATTCAAAGATATTTTCTCAACCACACACTACAGAGAATTTGGAAACTATCAGTACTCCATAAAAAAAGAGAAATTTCTGTTCTATTTTGCATAGAAAAGTACGTTTGCTTTTGTATAAGACAAAAATAATATACTTTGAGATCAACTTTAATTGAAAGTACAATAGTATTTTAGGCAGTAACCTTAACAGTTGTGTAGATCGCGTGATAATGTCAACATTAAAATGAATTAAAATGAGTATTAAAATATAAAGTATTTTTATTAAAATATAAAAATCATATTCAAAATAAATATTGTAAAAGCAAAAATTTAGAAAGAAATATTATTATACTTAAATTCTGACCTAAAACAACTTCTTTTTAACTAATAGGGTAGCATACTAAAAGTGGAAATGAATTTTTGAGAAGACCATAAATCCTATCTCTTCAAAAAAATAACAAGGCAAACCAACATTTATTAAGTAGTTGTTATGTAAAGATGTAATAAATATGTAACCATCAAATACAATTTAGCAGAATAAATACTAAGTAAAGAAGCACAGGGCAAAATATGAAAACAAAAAATCTGTTTGTAGCCACGAGGAAGGGACCCACAGCAGGCAGAAACTAGAAGGGATAAAACTTTGGGAAAGGGGGGAAGTGCCTGTGGCTCAGGGAGTAGGGCGCCGGCCCCATATGCCAAGGGTGGCGGGTTCGAGCCCGGCTCAGGCCGAACTGCAACAACAACAACAAAAAAAAATCCTTGGGAAAGGGAAGCTATAGTACACAGGATACTGATTGAACTGTCCATTCACCTGAGAGGACGCCCCAGTTTGAACAGTTCACGAGGAAAGACCTCAAGTAGAAAGGTCTTACAATTTGAGGCTGCCAGAGCAACTTGGAGCTAAGAGAGAAATCTTTCAACGGGCACGACCATAAACCTGTGAATAAATCCATCTCAACCACTTTGAGCATGCACAGGGTGAGACTACAGGGGTCCCAGCCAAAAGCTGGAGGGTAAAGAGATATCAGAAATTTCACCAAATAGATTCACGCTTGAAAAAAAAAAAACTTTAATTCAAGACTTTTCTTGATTAAGGTAATCTACCAATAACTAACCTGCCTGGTTTAAAAGAAAAATGCAACTCTTTTCAGAGAAAAGTCATGAAATCTAAGATCTCTATGATGTATCAATACAACGTCCCAAATAATCAAAAATCATTAGACATGAAAACAAACAAAACAGTAACAAAAATCAAGGAAAAAATAGGCACTGGAAAGAAAAATCAATAGGGGAGCAGAGAAATTAACAATATAATCCCTGAAATCAAAAATTCATAGGTAAGTTTAAAAGCAGATTCCATACGTTAAAAACCCATTCAGGAACACGCTGCAAATGAGGCAAAAGAGAAACAGGTTACAAGGGAGTCCTGTGGGGCAGAATCAAGCAATCTCAAATATGTTAAAAAAAAAAAAAAAAAAAAAAAACAAAGGAGATAGAGTGCAAATACCTGAAAAAATGTGGACTGAAATGTTTCCAAACAGGCTGAAAAATAGCAACCCACAGATCTAAGCTCAGAAAACCCTAAGCAAAGTAAACACAAATGAGCCATAAAAGGAAGAAAAATCTTACTGAAAATGCTGAAAATGAAAGGTACTGAGATGGTTAATGGGTACAAAACTATAGTCCAATAGAACAAATGAGACCTAGTATCTGGTAGCAAAGAAGCAACTATAATTAACAATAATTTGGTGTATATTTTCAAATAACTAAAACAGTAGAATTGCAAAGTTCCTAAACAAATAAATGATAAATGCTTGAGGTAATGGATACCCCAACTACCCTGATTTGATCAGTATGCACTGCAGCCAGGATCAAAACATCACCTGGCTCGGCACCCATAGTTCAGTGAGTAGGGCACTGGCCATATACACCAAGGCTGGCAGTTCGAGCCAACCTGGGCCCGCTAAACAACAATGACAACTGCAACCAAAAAAAAAAAAAAAAAAATAGCCGGGCGTTGTGGAGGGCACCTGTAATCCCAGCTACTCAGAGTTTGAGGTTGCTGTAAGCTGTGACGCCACAGCACTCTACCAAGGGCAACACAGTGAGACTCAGTTTCAAAAAAAAAAATATATATATATATATGTATGTACAGCTATTATGTGTCCATATGATTAAAAATAAAATGTTTTTAAAAGAAAGAAAGATACTTGGAAATATATTAAAATAATCCAAAGATTGCCAGGGAGGCCCTCTTCATAAATTCTTTCCCTAGGCCAATAATGTTAAAAGTCATATAAATGGGACCCGATCAAGCTAGAGCTTCTGCACAGCTAAGGCCACAACCAACAAAGCAAAAAGACAACCTACAGAATGAGAGAAAATATGTGCATGCTACCCATCCAACACAGAGCTGATAACCAGGGTCTACAAAGAACTCAAACAATGGACAAGAAAAAAATCAAATAATCCTATTAAAAATTGGGCAAAAACATGAACAGGAACATTTCCTAAGAAGATAGACTAATGTCCAACACACACATGAAATAACGCTCATCATCTCTAACCATTACAGAAACACAAATCAAAACCACCTTGAGATATGACCCAACCCCAGAGAGAACGGCTTACATCATAACAATAGATGCTCATATAGCTGCAGAACATTAATACCACTGTCGGGCGGACCGCAAACTTGTATAACCTCCATGGAAAGCAGGATGCAGAGTCCTCAAAGAACCAAAAGTAGACACAGCATTTGATCCTGCAGTCCCATAACTAGATATTTACCCGAAGGAATAAAAGGCCTTCTATCATGGAGACACTAGTACTGGAATGTTTATAGTAGCATAATTCACAATTGCAAAGATGTGGAAACAACCCAAGTGCCCTTCAACACAGGAATAGATTAACAAATTGGGGTAAACGTACACCTTGGGATATTATCCATTAAACATATACCATGGGATAGTACCCAAAAAAAAGATGGAGATTATGTGTCTTTTGCAACATGGAAGGAAGTGGAGACCATTCTATTTAGAGAAGTATCAGAAGAATGGAAAAGTAAACACTACATACCCAGTACTAAATTTGAACTGGTAGATTAACACCTACGTGCTCACATGAAAGAAAAACTCAAAGAAATTCAAGCAGCACGGATCAGGGGATAGGAGATGGGATTGGGTAAATTCTCACCCGAAAGGGTAGCTTGACCAGCCACACGGCCTTCTCCCTGGGTGTGAGACGTACCTTCCAATAGGACTTTAGTCCTACAGATGCAAACTATGGAATCTAATTGTAGCCTCACATTAAACTGAACTTTTCCAAAAAGACACACAAAGAAAAAAAACATACTACTTAAAGGGGAGAGGCAGGGACAGTAATTGCAGTATCCTAATCATGAAAAGCAATGGGCATCAGAAAACAGTGGAATGGCATCTTTAAAATACTTCAAAACATAGTCATTGACATAAATGTTTATAGAGAGCAAAGCTATCCTGCAAAAATGAAGGGCTGAGTACACTGGATACTTTTTCTTCCATTCCTGATATACTTTGTTAAGAAGAATATGTTCCAGCTCCATCCATGTAAACATGAAAGAGGTAAAGTCTCCATCTTTCTTTAAGGCTGCATAATATTCCATGGTGTATATATACCATAATTTATTGAACCATTTGTAGGTTGATGGGCACTTTGGCTTCTTCCATGATTTAGCAATTATGAATTGGGCTGCAGTAAACATTCTGGTACAAATATCTTTGTTATAATGACGATATTTGAAGGTTATGTCTCCGACAAAGGTTTAATAACAAGTTCTACTGATTCTTAAGCTAATGTATAGTGGCAAGTGTGTGTATACATGTGTGTGCGTATGCATGTGTGTGTATATATACACATATATACATATATAAATGTATATATACACATATATACATATATATAAATATATACATATATATGTAATATATAACCCTGAACATTGAGGTAATTCTGTGATGTAAAAATAATTAATCTGTACAGATATATTACAGAAAAAATACTGTGGTACAAATATCCACATTTTGGAGCAAAGGAACTCCTAATTTACATATTGAGTTTTCTTGTTTTATTTTAAGTGGCAGAAGAATCTGTTACTTAAATTAGAGATTATTCTCTTGTTCCATATTATGTTTGGAACTTGGTCGTTATCATTGTTATGTTAACAGATATTAATAGTTCAAGAGTAAATTAAAATTTCTTGACTTTAAGGAACCAGAATAGTAATATTTAACCATGCACAAGTTCTGACAATGTTTTGTCATTTCTGTTAGACTCTGTTTCAAACTGATAGCTATAAAACTCATGGAAAGCCACTTAAGAATGAGAAAAGTCACTTTTCTACTTTAGAATGTGACCCCTGGAAACAGGGTGGAAAGGGTTGCCTCTAGCTCTGTAACACATTTTAGAAGAAGTTAGTATCAAAATACTATATATAGTATTTTTATTTTCAGATCAGAATTACTTCATTTAGGGCAGGAATTCCCAAACATTTTGGTCTAATATCCCATTTACCCTCATAAAGCACCAAAGGTTCTGTGAAAACTTTGTTGTTGTTGGTAATAGACACAAATATTTACCATATTGAAAATGGAAAGAGAGAAAAATATATAATATTTATTCACTCATTTAAAATATCGGTAATAAGTAAATTAAATGTAACACGATGTAAAGATTTATTTTTATGAAAAATAATATTTTCCCTAAGCAAAATAATGTAAATGTGAAGAGTGGCATTATTTTATAATTTTGCAACTCTTTTTAGTAAGATTTAGTATGACACAGCATTTTCTTATCTGTTTCTGCATTTGATCTTTTGTTGTTTTGGTGGAAATGTATGAAGAACATCTGGCCTAATGTTCTTTTCCTACAACATATATTTTCCTTGGTACTACACTGAAGCTTGATCAGTGTTAGTTTCCTAAAGGTTAATTTCCGTGTGGCATCTGTATTAGTGGTCTTTGTACCCTGCACACCTGTGAATACAGAGTGAAGAAGACTCGTAAGATCACTAGTATTACGACAACGGTTTTGATACTGAGGACATAGGAGAGTCTTCGGGCCACACTTAAAAAATGCTTATTTGGGGAAATTACCTTGGTTAAACTAAGCTACTTCATTTTTCTTAATTTCTGACAAGATTTTCAACTTTGCTTTCTACACAAGCATTTGAGCTGTGAATCTATATAAATCGGCGTGTGTTTTTTCCAGTCATCTTTGGGGATTGCCATCCCATTCACCTGCCAAACAGCATGAAGTTGATGACATAACACTCTCATAAACTGTGGCTGTACAAAGAATTCTGCTTCTTAGAGGCTTTCCTTTGGTAGAGAAGGTTAAACCCCAATCAACAAATCAACACTTACAGAGCAGACTTGAAAAGTTTGATTGTACAGTATATAAAATGCTTGTCACAGAGAGAATACTATTAAAGTTGCTGTATGCTTCCAAGAGCCTGAGGAGTAAACATACGAAATTGAAATATGAGGGAGACAGATTTTGGAAAAAAAACAACAAAGAATGGAAAGACACTATTAAGACTCAGCTGGATCATTCAAAAGACCATACTTTAAATGGCCCAATATTTTGAAATGGCTGCATGGAGGACAGATTTCCTCTGGCTGTTGTCCTTGCTCAGAATTCTAAATAAGGATATTTATTCTAAATGACTATTGTAATTGGATCAACATATTTAATATATCCACTGTATTTTAAGTCTAATGTTATTTTCTGAGGTTATCTTGTGATCAACTCTGTTATGGAGAAACCAGTTTTACAATTAAGTTTTGAATGATTTCAATATTAATACTTGTAGGTGTATTTGGTAGACCATGTTGTAACTCGACAACTTTTGAGTTAAGAACGTAGAGCAAACTCAGTGTGATTTATTTAGATATTGGTTAATTCAGACTCATACATTTGTTCAGCCAAGAGTTACTACGCACTTGCTGTAATCTAGACAGGATAAGTAAAACATGCTTCCTTTCCCTCAAAACAGTCACAGTCTAGGTTGGGACTCAGACGTATAAATAATAAAACAGAGTAAATACAAAAGTCCTCAAGACTGACTTCCACTTAACCAACTTAAAGAATTAACTAGCAATTGCATTCTATCAAAACATAATGACTGATGGTCAGGGACCTTGAAGCTCATCGTCTAAGAGCCTTTCTGACTTTTGAATATTGGTCGACTCTCAGGTTCAATAAGATGCTTTCCCGGGTCAGCTATGTGCAGAGCCACCTAGATGGTTCTCAACTTAAGATGAGGTTGCATCCGATAAACCCATTGTAAGTTGAAAATATTATGTTGAAATGTATATAACACACCTAACCTACTGACACAGCTTAGTCTAGCCTACTTTAAACATCTTCGGAACACCTTCAGGTCAGTAATCAACAAATTATGTGATTTATTTAACATTTTATTAAAAAATAGACTCTGTGTTAGGTAATTTTATCCAGCATCACAAGAGAGTATTGTACTACACATCCCTACTGGGAAAAAAATCAGATTTCAAAATTCAAAGTATAGTTTCTTCAGAAAGCTTATCGTTTTTTGCACGGTCATAAAATCCAAAATCCGTTCAACCCTTGGAAGTTGAGGACTGTCTATATCTGCCCTTTGCATTTGTTATTCATGATTAAGTAAATTAATTGTTATATAAACTTGTGAATCATGAGTATGAAAAAAATTACTTCTAAGAAATATGTATTGATAACACTCTAACAGGTGAGTAGCTGATAAAAAATTGATGTTCACATCCACGCCAACACAATAACTAAGAAACTATGTTAAACAGTTTGATGAAGATATTTCAAAATGCATATAAAACCAGCACATTGTACCTCATGAAAAAAATCTATTTCTATTAATCTTTTTCTTGACTTAATAAAACAAAAATAGCAAATTAAAAAAAATTGATGTTCAGCAAACAAGGTAACCCTTAAACATGGGCAATATTTTTTAGTATATAGATGCATTCTGCAAGCAATTTACTTTACAAATATCTTTTAAGTTCTGCTTTAATACAAGGAAACTTGAAATGTGGATAATGTATAGGGCAGGAAAGCCAGAGCAGAAGTATATTCAACAGGCAATATTCAGAGAAAAGGCCTACGATTTGCATCAAAATATTGGCCAAAAAATATGCCCTCACCAGTTTTTAATTAAAATAGTATAATATTTACATATGTGTGGTTTCCTTTTCTTGGACTTATTTATTTGAACTAGCTTCTATTCATTAACATATTAATGAGTGGGGCAAATCATATTGGCTCTGAAGCCCTCTCGAAGCCTAGGTACTATGAAGGAAAATTATATTTAACAAACATATAATATTTTTGTCAGGCATCCCATCATTAAAGATGAGAGGACTGAAGAGTAAATCAATTAACAAACTTGGTCAAGGTTGCACATCTATCAAGTGGTAGAATCAAGATTCACATCCAGCATTCTATTCTCAATCAGATTTCTGGGCTCTCTTCTCTACTTTTATGCTGTTTCTCAAGGTTTCCTATGAAGTACAATATGTGTCAATTGACAACAAGAGTGTGTTCTGAAAAATATATTGTTAGGCAATTTCATGATTTATGTATGACAAAAACCAAGAGTAATTTATATATTCTTGTACAAAACAGAGTCTGTAATTAGATTCTGAGCTTCTCAAAGTTTACATTTCCAACAAATGTAAGTGAATGGATTGAAATAATTATAGGAAAAATGATGATAAAATCAAACTACTCTAAACACGAGTATTTAGTTTCTCAAGTTTTAAAAGTAAAGATGTGGTGATGGTTTTGCTTATCTCTTCTTGTTACAGTAATTGTCCGTGTAGTGTGATGGCTGGTAGGTTTTGCATGTTGCATTTATTCCATCCCCTGTTTCCTAATTTTATTTCCAAGAAGATGAGGAGATGGATAAGTTAATTTCCTCTAATTTCAATGAAATTTCAGTAGAATATTTTTAGATATAAAAACATTCTGGGAACTAATTTAGATGAGTTTTAAAAATGTGTAATTCAAACATTTAGAACAGTTTTGGTACCGACATGCTCTAAGAATAAGCTCTAGAAGGAAATGGCCTCGTGAAAGCTCCAGCAGCTGCCGTGGGTGATGGCTGTGCCATGGATGAATTTCCTTGTCCACTCCCTAATCTCCATGGCTTCATTGTATTTTCTCTGCACCTGGAATTGCAGGTCTGCTATGTCTGTTTCATAGCTCACATATACAGAAGCTTATCTTTGTTGCTGTTGTTGTTTAGTAAACAAATGTTTCTGTGTAAACTACAGAAGAAAGAGACAGCAGTAGGCTTGAATTTGCAGAAATGTTACAAAATAGAGAAAAGACAATATCCAAGGCCTTGGGCTTCTAAAAACAGCTACGGCTTCCCCAGGAAAGGCCTGCCTTGACTTTTATGTCAGTCTCAAGAGAACTGCCTTGTCTCCAGGCTCCTTTCACCAGGCTTTGTCACTGTGATTTTAAATGAATGGAGAGAATTCTGCCCAAAGAGAACAATGTATTTATCAGTGTTTTGATTTTAAACTCTCTTGTCAATAGCCTTAGTTTTGAAATTATTCTTATGTAGTTTCTCTTATCAGTAAAGAGCATTTTAAGTCTAAGAAATGCAGTGTTTGTGTAGCATTAACAAATGGAAAAAAGTAGGATAAAATGAACTGCTCCTCTGTGTACAAAGTCATTCTTCATTCTTCTTTAAATCAGTATTTTGTTGCTTTATTTTTATCCATGGATGATCCTTATCAGAGCATTAGAAATTTTACATATGCAGCAGACTTACAGATAGTTTCTAGTTTATGACTTACATTTATAAACAAGGTTTGACAATTAAGTTCATGAACTTATCCCAGGAAAAGTGCTATGCACCTCATTGGAGAATATCACTACAGTTACCTTCCTAGTACTCGCCTTGGGAAGCTGTGTGCCAATGCATAGTCCCTTCATGGACCCCTCAAAGAAATTTTAGAACTCTTTTCCTGGAATAACTATTAGAGCTGTTATCATATGAGGCCTGATAATTAAGGGCAATTAAGTTTGCAAACTCATCCTAGAAAAATTGTTTTTAAGGGTAGACTAGGCCCTGGCATCTGTGTATAACTTTCCCAGGGGAGTATTTTGAAAGTGGCTGTAGTGATATTTAATAATGAGGCATGTAGCAGTTTTTCTAGGATGAGTTTATGAATTTAAATGTCAGATCTCATTCTTGTGTATGTGTGTGTGTGTGTGTGTGTGTTTATATATAGTGCTTACATTAAAAAGAAATTTTATATGAATAATGCTGGGACCCATGCTGAGAAATATTTAAACTGGATTAAGACATGACTTATGGCAAACATGGAGGTTAAATATAGGGCACTTTTTGTCTCTTACGAGTGTAAGCTCCACTGGCTGTCATTGGTTTGAAGATGCCCACTAGTTCAGGGGTGATTTTTGGCAATCCAAATAGTCTATGTTAAGATCTGAGGCTTCCTGGGTGAGGAGGCAGTCCTTGGAGTGGTGGGGTCACAAGTGGATGAGGCCCTGACTGCTTCTGGTGGACTGATTGGGAAAAACCCTTACTTCTTGATGCCTTAACTTTTAGAGTTACATTGCTCATGGAGCCCAGGTAGTTTAAATCGTTCCCTATAGTAAAAGCAAACAGAAGCATAGCGAGATTGATCACACCGGCTGAGGGTGTCCCAGAGGGTCACCTGCAGACCCAGGATCCCCCCTGCCGTTCCTGCAGCCCATCTCCTGCACCCCTGCCCAGTCCTGCCCGTCCTCTTGCTGCTTTCCTCAAACCTCTTCTGCTTCTCTTCTTCGGTCTAGCTCTAGCTTTCTGCATGTCCAGTTTCTTCTTAGTCAGTCCCTCCTCCTCTCCATTTTGTTCCAGTCCCACTGTCTTTTCCTCCAGTTCTCTCTACAGTTGACCACTGAACAATGTGTAAGGGTGATGACCCCTGATGCCATCAAAAATCTGCATGTAACTTGTAACTCTTCACAACCAAACCACTAATAGCCCCTGCTATGGCACATTTGGGCTTGTTCCTGAGGCAGAAACAGTGAGAACGAGTGGGTTTGAGGAAAAGGAAAGAGAAGTTTATTAGTTTGCCAGCAAATGAGGAGGGCTGCACTCTGGTGTCTCAAAAGGTGGCCATCCTGCCTGTATGCAGAAAACAGGGCTTTAAGGGGGGAGGGGGGAGTTTCCGGGGTCGTGGGTCATAGTTTTATGTGACTGGTGTCACATGTTGCTGTCATTGTTGAGCTACAATTGGTGATTTCAGTTGACCTTGTCTCTGGTGATGCTCGTCTTGTGACCTTTGTCTGGGCAATTCTGTGAGCCGTCCATCTGCTGTGTTCAGGATCCTAGAAACAAAGCTCCAGAGAACATTGTTCTGCTCCTTTAATTCAGGCCATCAGGAAGTAATGAAGGTTTTGATTCCCCAAAAGGGTGAGGGATTTAAAGAGATAATTCCCAAAACATTTTTGCTGCCCTTTTCCTTCTGCAAAGGTCTTTATCTTTGTCTTCTTTGCATTGAGTCACTTACACAGAGTGAAGGGAAGTGTTGCCCTTGCTGTGTCCAGGCAGAACTATGAAGTGGACTCCATAGTTCAAACCTGTGATCTGCAGGAGTCAACTGTATTTTCAGTTTTTTCAACAGATTTGATAGTTTTAACTTGTTCACAAATGAAGCCATAGTCTGGCCTTTCTCTAACTTGTCAGGACATGATGCATTATTAGCAACGGAGGCCTAATACTATGTGGCAAAATACTAAATATTTACATGTTATAAATCAAACCCCCAACTGTTAAATTAAATGGTTCTTCCCTCCTTATTTTATAAAAATCTGAGGTTTTTTTGTTTGTGTGTTTGTTTTAGAGATAGGGCGTCCCTGTGCTGTTCTGGCTGGACTGGGGTGATGCAGTTATAACTAGCTGCAGCCTTGAACTCCTGCACTCAAGTGATCCTCCTGCCTCAGCCTCCCAAGTAGCTGGGACTACATGCATGTGCCACCATGCCCAGCTTACTTTCTTTTTAATTGTGGAGATATGGGTCTTGCTATGTTGCCTAGTTTGGTCTCAAACTCCTGGCCTCAAGCAATCCTCCTACCTGTTCCTCCCAAAGTGCTTATAGGTGTGAGTCACTGTGGCTGACCCAGAAACTGGTTTAACATGATTGGGAAGGGCAGGTTGAAATTCAGTGTTCTCAGACACCTGAGAATCCCATGCCCCTAAGCCTCCAACTCTTGATTCTTGACCTACTTTACTTCTCTGCCCAGGCTGACTCTGTCTCACACCATGCGAGCTCTTGTATGCGTGTGCGTGGACACCCCAGTCTGGATTTTCCAGAAGCCCATAATGTTCACATAGCTGCTCCGTGCCCACTCTTTAGGCCTTGGGTTGTACAGTGGAGGGATTGTCTTCCCCGAGGATGACAGACCTGGAGAAGAGGGCTACTTCATCACTGGAAACAGATGTAGGGCTATTTCAACAGGGAATTCTGAGATTCTAGGACTCAGGTCACTAGAATTTTAATCTTGATCAAGAAGGAAAGTGATGGTCTCTGACTGGATACATAAAACCTTGGAATTAAAAAATGCCTAAACTTTAGTCTAGACCCTGAACTTTAGGTATGCCCAATGACAGAAAGTCCTGGTCTGAAAGGTTTGTATTTTTTAATAAACCTGCTATTTGTCCTTAGGAAACCTAGACATCTGAACTGATCATGGGTCCTGGCTCTCTCAGTTGGATGTTGGCCTAATCTGGGTTTTAAAGATGTGACTATTCAGTGACTATGACCTTGACCCTATGAGGTATTCATAGAATGAATGACTTCCAGGATGTGGTTGAAAATACATTCTAAAATATCAAGCTTAAAGAGTCATAAAGAAAAGTAAGAAGTTGTATTAAAATAAAGAGTCTTCAGTTAAGGAGGTGCAGTGTCAGGAAGGTGTGTTTTTGAGCAAGAGTTAATTTTAGACTTCCTAAGAAAAATTCATCCATGATTAAACCTTGATCAAACTCTGGACCAATTTTGGGAGGTAAATCATTGCCCTAAATTCTATTTTAGAGATTATGACCACATCCTATTGTGAAAAGTTAGTAGAATGGTGCGTGTTCTGAACTACCAACAGTGTGTGCATTTACACCCAAGCATTTTGACCAAACAAACATCTCAGATGTTTTTTAACAAAGAATCATTAAGATTTATGTGTTTAAATTTTAATGACAGTGGGGGAGGTGGCTCACATGTGTAATCCTAGCACTCTGGGAAGCCAAGGCAGGTGGATTGCTTGAGCTCAGGAATTCAAGACCAGTCTGAGCAAGAGTGAGACTGTGTCTCTAAAAACAGCTGGATTTTGTGCTAGGCACTTGTAGTCCAAGCTAGTTGGGAGGCTAAGGCAAGAGGATCATTTGAGCCCAAGAATTTGAGGTTACTGTGAGCTATGACGCCCCATCACTTTACTGAGGTTAACAGGGTGAGACTCTGTCTCAAAAAAAAAAAAAAAAAAAGATGAGAAAAATGTAAATTCTATACTAAAAAAGTAGATGGAAATTAGGGAATGTTGGCAAAAAGTCAGAATTTATTCAGGTTTCTTATATTCTATTAGTAGCTATAGAAATTTAGATTATGTCTTGGAAAAAGAACTCTGCTAGGCAGCACAAAATATTATAACAGAAAACTAAATATTGTTACTATTTGCATATATCATAGGTACTGATTATTTTACATTTGTTAAATGATGGATGAATCAATGTCTACACACAATTTATTATTACTGTTCTGATCACAGCTACTTTGTGCTCACAAATCTTAATTTCTTCCCTTCTTTCCCTTCCTGTTCCTTTTTTCTCCTTCACTTCTCATTCTTTATCTCTCCCTCTTTCTCTTTCTTTATATACTTAATCAAATTTTGATCATATTTAATGCTATTCCTATTTAATTAAAAGAATGTTAATATAACTTTTCATGTTATTTTAAAACATAATTTTTTATTATATAGTTGTCTCGTAATTGGAATAATTAATCAACTGTTGTTAGCTATTAAGTTTACTTACATGGTTTTGTTATAAATAATCTTTTGTTGAATTTTTTTCCTTTTTTTTTTTTTTTTTCTTTTTCCTTTTTTTTTTCTTGAGATGGAGTCTCACTCTGTCACCCTAGGTAGAGTGCCATGACTTCATCACAGTTCACAGCAACCTCAAACTCTTGGGCTCAAGTGATTCTCTTTCCTCAGCCTCTCAAGCAGCCGGGACTATAGGAGCTCTCCAAAACACCCAGCTAGTTTTTAGAGACGGGAATCTCACTCTTGCTCAGGCTGGTCTTGAACTCCTGATCTCAAGCAATCCACCCACCTCGGTCTCCCAGAATGCTAGGATTATAGGATTGTAGGAATGAGCCACTGTGCCTGGCCCTTTTGTTGATTATTTTAATATCTGTTCCTCTTTCTAGTTCTTCTGAGACAAATTTCTAGACATGAAGTTTGGGTCAAAGTCAAAATATTCTGAACACTTTGACATGCTGAAAAAAAAAAAAAAAAAAAAAGGGCCTTTCTACATGATGGTTTATTTAAAAGCCTTTGTGGAAGAGCATCAGAGTGCTTTTTAAAGTCACCTTTGCCAACAGTGTGCATTTAAAAAAGAATCTTTATCAATCTGTTATTTCAATTGATTTCTCATATATTAATTTACTGACCTTTTGAAATATTTTGTAAAGGATATTCAATATAGACTCTGTATTTGGAAAATAATACATTGATGTATATCAATACATTTAAATATTTTTCCAGATAAAAAATAGGAATAATATGATATAGATATTAACTTGAGAATTTACACTAAATTTATGAATTTTGTAATTACTTTAATACATAGTACCAGGATGGCATTCATAAAGAAATTTTACATTCAAGTTTATCAAGGCATGAATCTAATCTTTCTGCAAATCAACATAACATTTTGAAGGCAGAACTTAAAAAAGCTTTAAAGAAGTTTTAAAGCATTTGAAGTGAAGATTGAAAATAGAAACTGTGTGATGACCAGGTTGACAGGTGTCAGGACTGGCTTATGAATGCTCCACTATATTGTTTCAAACTACTGCAAGGACATTCATCCAGCACTCCTCCAACAAGGTCATAGCAGCTCCTAAGAGGGTAGGAGAGAGGAGGGATGAAAAGAATTAAAGGTAAAAGTACACATAAATCAGGATTTAATGATTGCAAGGATGTAATTTTAACATTATTGGTATTTTCTTTCAGTGCTGAACAAAGGCATACATGTGTGCTTAGGGATGGAGGGGGTACAGGTCGCTAAGAGGCCCCGGGCATGATGAATGCTTCTGTCTGGTGGGCACGCCACCCTTCAAAATAGCTTGTGCTGTTACTACACCATGATTAACCTGTAAGGCAACAGAAAAATAGACTCAGACCACACTGCACTCCATCATTCCCTGAAGTATTTTAGGAGGTGCCGTAGGAAAAATAATGATACTTCAACTTGCATAGACGGGTAGGTGGGGTTAGTGTGACATGGAGGGGACACAACTCTGCATCTAAATGCTATTCATTATCTCTCTATTTTAATTTTTTTATTGTTGGATTTTATGTATCATATACAAAAAAGAACTTTTCCTCAAAATGAAGAATTAAATTTAACTCATGTTAAACAGAGGATTTAACTGCAGCTGAAAGAGTTATCAGGCTCATAAGCTTAGAATTCTCCTAAAATATTAACAAAATTAAACTAAAAATATAAATTAGGCTAGTTTATATTTGTGGAAAATTTTCACAAAGGGAAGAAATAAATTTGATTTGGTAACAGGAAAGAATTTAATATTTCTCTGTCTTAAATGTATTAATCATCATCATTAATTAAGTTTAATTAAACACAAGTGTGTGCAGAACCCTCTGCTATGCATTAAGAATAAATAAAACTGTGATATCATCCCTGGTGCTCAAGGGATTTATAATCTCTTTAGAGCAGCCAAACATGAACATAAACATGTAAATGGCAATAAAAGAAAGAAAAGGCTCAGTGCCAAGTGATTTCTGCAGATAGTATGGGTATCAAACTGAGTGATTCATTTACAATTTTAATCATTTTTATTTTTTTAAAAAATATATATATATTGCCATAGATGCTTTGACCCTTCACGCAGTTTAGATACACTCATTATAGATAAAGTAAACCTCACAGGTAATGTGGAGGAAAAATAAAATCTTCAGCTGTAGTTTTCAAATGATAAGTCAGGGACTGATTTTAGCAGGGAACAAGTCTTAGAAGTCTATAAACCACCGTGCCTCTCTGGATGTCAAAGTGACAGCATCATGAAGGCCATTTTTTTTTTTTCTTAATAATATCAAGGGCCAGGTGCTGCAGTCATACATGGATTGGCTACCGATAGGGTTCATTTATAAAGCTGTCTGGGTATAATAATGTTCTTTTAACTCATAACCCAGACTTTGGTTATACCACCCACCTAAGATATACCATCCAAGCTCTAATTCTTGAAATAATTTTGGATTTTTTTGTTCTTCACACCTCCATTTCTAACTCCTATTTTTGCCAGACACTTTGTTACTGAGTAACAATCTAATAGGTGTCATTTAATCTCTAATGTTATCTCATTCAGGCCATTCATTATTCCCTCACATCTAGACTTTTGGCCTTCTTATGTCTATATATGTGTGTGTGTATATATATATTTTTTAAGACAGTCTTACTCTGTCACCCTGGGTAGAGTGCCATGGCTTCAGGATAACTCATGGCAACTCTAAACTCTTGGGCTCAAGCAATCTTCCAGCCTCAGCCTCCCTAGTAGCTCGGAGTACAGGAGGCAGCCACCATAATGCTCCCGTTAATTTTTGCATTTTTAGTAGAGATGGCTTCTTGCTCCTGCTCAGACTGGTTCAAGAGATCCTCTTGCCCTAGCCTCCCAAGTAGTTGGGACTACAAATGCCCATTATAATACCTGGCTAATTTTTCTATTTTTAGTAGATATGGGGTCTCATTCTTGCTCAGACTGGGTCTCCAACTCCTGTCCACAATCTTCCACTGTCGGGGAGTAGGAGGTTACAGGCACGAGCCCCTGTGCCAGGCCAGTCTTCCTTCCAAGCACTTCACCCTCTAAACTACTTGAAGACTCACCTCCTAGACAGCAGCCTGGCGGTGTCACTTTGGCCCTTTGTTTTCTTGGCTTACCAAACTTTCATGTTCTCCATGAACAATTCTTAACAATACCATAAATAACACAGTCTTTCCTTTCAACATGACTAGTGTCTTTATCATTCTCAGGACATATAACCAAGTCATGCCTTCAAGTTATTTGTGTTTTTTTGTTTTTTTTTTTTTTTTTTTTGTTTTGAGTAGTGAATATGCTAATTAGACAAGAGGTTTTTACTGTAACCAACTTTGCACTATGCCTAGGATGTAGAAATAGTACATCTATTTGGTAAATGAAACAGCACATCTAAACAGCTTCATCCTTAATTAAAGAATGTACTAATTTCTTGGAGCTTCCAAAGCTGCACGATGCATTGGGTGACTTAGACATTTATTGTTTCTCTGTCTTGGAGACTGAAAGTCCAAGTTGCAGAGGTCAGCAGGAGGGCCGGCTCCTCTGGCGGCTGTGAGGAGAATCTGATGCATGCTGTCCTCTTAGCTCTTGGTGGTTTGCAGAGCAGTTTTGCCACTTCCTGGCTCCTGGTGGCATGACGCAGGGTCACATGCTTTCTCCTTTGTCTCCACTTCTGTGTCCAGACGTCCCTCTTGAAAGGGCTCGATCCTGTCACAGCAGGGCCTGCTCTCAAAACCTCACCTTGACTTGATCTTCAAAGGCCCTATTTCCCCATAAAGTCACAGTCACAGGCCTTAGGGGCAGGGCCTCAACAGTTTCCAGGGGACACAACTCAGCATGAAACACACAGGAAGATGTCACCTGCATGTGGACTTTAGGGAATCCTTGTTTTTTAGAAAGTTGGTTTGTAGGTCCTGACCTGACCATCTCTTCCATTTACTAAAGTTTTCATAGATCCTCTCAACTACATATACAAATGCTTCAGTTTTCTCTTCCTTCTATACCTCCTTTTCATGTGTTCTGATATAGATTCAGGACATTCAATGCCAATTTCAATTCTTTTCTTTCTTTCTTTTTTTTTTTTTTAATACCTCTGGCAGTTTGGGTCAGGAGATGCTGAGAAACCACTGAATTATTTCCAAGAGACATGCTGTGCATTTGTTTATGTTCCAGCTTGCTGGGTTCATGGGCCTGCGTGATTATCTCATCACATTACTGTACAATATTGCAAAGTACAAGTCTGTATGAGCTTCCCGTGATTGGTCATCACAGAAAATAGAAACTTGATTTGCTATAGTTCCAGATGGTGGTTTGCTTATAATAGTTTAGATTTAATCATAATCATTATAAACTAAATGAAGCTAAATTATACTATTTTAGAGGGAATTTTTATGTTATTTGCAACCATACTCTCTCACATTTGCAGAGATAGGAACAGACAATTATCACTATGACATTCTTTGAATGTTGCCATTCTCTTAATACATGAAGAATTTAATCCTTAACATTAGTGTGCCCTAACTTTGAATGTTATTTATTTGCTATCCATCTTTTGAGCATGTCCACAAGTATTTTTTTCCAAATGTTGGGAAAGTCTGCTCTCTGGTAATTAATGTTGTTAATAATCCCAACATGACAGGTATGTTGGGATTATTAACAACATTATCACTTTGTTTTAAGAAAATGTGTTAGTGTACATTAGTATAAAATCTCCCTAGTTTTTAAAAATTATTTATTGGCAGATATAAATTCAGTATGCAATATTTTATGCTAGCTGTCCAGAACCTAGCTCTATATGACTTACAGAACATTTATTTTTACCACCTAAGTCATAAAAGTTGTTTTCCTTATCCTCAGTCAAACTTAACTCTAAGCAAGAAGAAGTAGAAAAATTACCTGTCACATTATTCATAGGCCAGACCAAGATACTGTAATACCATGGCCCACTAAGCTAATTTAGAAAAAAAAAAAAAAAATGTAAAGAGGTTTTTTAAAGATGGCATTTGTATGTAATATATGTAGAAGACTTTAGGCTTTTGACAGTTTGAGATTGTATCCTCTTTAGAGAGAATGCATAATGTCTTTTATTTCTTCTGAAAAATGCATAACTTCTTGAAGGTAACTTTCAACTCTTATTAGCACTTTCCACAGCAAGTTTCCTACCTCTATCAAAGCACATAATATAACACATCCAAACTTTCAATACAGTGATGTTTACCTATCAACAATTCAGTCATTTCTCCTCTTACTTGATAGCATCCATTCTGCTAATTTGTGAAGGAAAACCTCTACTGTAAACATAAAAGTTGAAATTTAACCATTGTACCTATTAGGTCTCAGTGATCAATATTGCAGAAAATGTCTAATTCTCCCCAGAAGGAGGGATGCTGTCATGCTCTTTTAGGTGTCGATTTGTGAAGACTGGTTTTTGGAGTCAGACCCTCTAGATTTGAATGCCAGCTTTCTTTCTTAATCACTTGTAACCTTTTATAAGTTACTTAACTGCTTTAATTTGTAATCTCCTCATCTATAAATGGAGAACTGAAATGATCTCTGCCTCGTGATTATGCTGAGCGCATTTCAGGGCTTCTCCACCCACCCGGCACGCGTTATGTTTGGTGCCAGTTAATTGTCTGTTGTGGAGGCGTCCTCTGCTTTGAAGGCTGGTCAGTGACATTGCTGACCTCTGCCCACTAAATGCCAGTAGAATGACTTCCCCCTTTCCCCCAGGTTCTGACAGTTAAGATTGTTTCCAGCTATTGATGAATTCCCCCACCATGGGGGGCAAATTGTCCCCAGTTGAGAATCACTGATTGCATAAATATCTCTGTCTATATTTATCCACAGTGAGAGCTTTGCATAGTTTCTGGCAGTAAATACTCAGTAAACTTTAGCTTCTATTATCTTACATAGAATGATGATGTCTTCTCTGGAGAGTCATACTCTTAAAGAACGTGAACGTTCTCTCTGTTCTCTATCCGTATATGATGTGTACATGTGTGGGTATATTTCTGAGTACTGGGGGTGTGTATATGCGTATGTAGGTGTCATATTACCTGTCTTCCAACTGTTATTCAAAGCAATGAGGAGCATAGAAAGATAGATAAAATCCACAAATAACCACCAAACCTTGTTAGTTTTATGTCTTTGTCACTAAATACTTTTCAAATCAACAAAACTTGGAAAACAGATAATCTTCTCCTTATGCACCTCTTCTGTATGACCCTATAAGTAGAATACGTAGATAACAAGTGGATACAATAGACTAAAAAGGATTGTATCTATTAGGCAACATCTCATGAGTTGTGGACTGTAAGGAATTTTCCTCTAACACCACAGTTGGGTCCAAAATAATGTTCCTAAGAAATGTTTTTTTAATGTTACTTTATTCCTAAAGCATAAAATGAGAAGCATTAAAAGCCTAAAATGGTAAGCAACAGATGAAAATATAAAAGCAGGTTCAAATTCCTGCAGTCCACCCTCCACGCCTCTATGTGGGGTATTCCTAGAGCCAGACCATGAGTCAAGGCTTCCACTCTCTTCTTTCTCCAAGTTATGTTCCTTGTGTGTGTCAACACTCAACCTTCTGAATGTCTTTATAGTATTAACGTCACTCTTTCTTTGTTCTTTAGCCTGCCTGCCCTGATCTAAGATTTTATGTTGACTGATGACTGTAATATCCCGATTTCTCAGAGCCTTGATGATCAATAAAATAATGCACACAGTTGCTCTAAGTTGCTTCTCACTGGGAAAGATTTTTTTACTCAGCTACTAAATGCTCTCAGTGCCAAGTGCACTGGCTAAGGCACTCTACAAGTACTAACAAAATAACCTATTATTCTTCCCGTTTATATATTTGCATAGACTGTTACTTTAAATAAGTAACTTAATTGTGTGCATTTCACATACCATATTTGGCCAATACTTGGAAATTTTGCAAGGAGAGAGGAGCAGAGAGGTCTTTAGATGCATCTAGAATTTCACAATATAGGTAGTTGTTTTAACTTAAAAACGTGTAAGGCTTGCCCTTCTCTAATTGTCCTATTTTAATAAATTATTCATAAAGTGTTTTATTGTTATCATAGGAAACAAATAAAAAACAACCCAGAAAGCTTCCAAAGTTCAAAAATGAGCAAAATAATGTACTGTCTACAAAGGCTGACATCAGATTTATTACAGGCAACTCAATAGAAAATATTAAAATGCCTTTAAAAGTTTTCAGAGAAAATTATTTTCAACTCATAATGCTAAACTCAGTCTATGCATCAGTCAAGTGTGCAGAGAGACTCCAGACTGCTCTCTGGGTTCACAAAGTTGTGCCCCACGTGTGTATTCTAGAAAATTACTTTATGATGTAGCTCAGCAAAACCAGGAAAAAAGAAAAAGTGAGACAGAATCCAACAAGCTGTCTCATTCAGAAAAGCCGTGCGTACAGGACATGGGTGTGAACTTCTGTAACTGAGGACAAAAGAGGTTTGGTTAGAAAAGGACGGAAGGACTTGGTGGAGGGTGGAGGAGCTCGGGAAATTTCACCCCAAAATATGACTCCTCAGCATAAAGCGTTCTGAATTAGAGGTCCTTGGAGGTCACAGGGTCTCCCCTTCTGTCTGCAGAAAGCAGACTGGAGGATCCAAAGGGCGAAGGATCATTGACATCCCGCGCTCTGCCTGTTACCCCTGCGCAGTACGCACAGACCTGGCCCGGTCACCCTAAACACCGCGTCTGCCTCCAGGCGCACCTGCCAGGCCGTCTGCGGCCCCATCCTTCAGTCCCCACCCACCCTCTCCGCAGCTCCTCTCCCCCCGCCTCTGAAATGTGGGCATAAAGACGCCCGCCCCACTGGGGTAATCACGCTGAGACCTCCCGGTGCTGGCAAATACATAGCTCTTACTTATCCGTCTCAACTGTGAGCTGATACTTCAGATAACTCAGCCCCACAGGTACAAGAGAGATAAACACATCACGTTTTTTAAAGTAACAGAAAACTCTGGAAAAATCCGAAATTTGTGAAAGAAAACTATAAATAAAGAACGAGGCTGTTAGAGTGGCAAGGTGACACCGCGAAGGAGCTGTCAGAATCACTGAAGAGAGTCGAGCAAGCTCAGTTCCAGCAAGGACCAAGAGCCGGTTCCGACCCTCTGCGCAGCCAGGGGTGGCCGTGCAGGTGTCTGCCGGGAGCCTGGGGCGCAACGCAGGACGCACAGCTCCGAGGATATTCGCTGCTCATTGAAAATTACCAGGGTCTTGATCAACCCTGTTCCCACAACATGTTCCCTTTACAGCTCAGATCTATCTGTCCATGTCAGAAAGTTCCAGGGACATTAATCAGTCCTCCAAAACCACATTCCCCCCAACTACCCACCTGCAAGGTCGTGCGCCTCTGAGGTGGCGATCAGCCCGGCCAGCAATAGCCCAGGTGGGCGTGACCCCACCCCCATCCAGACCAGCCTCACCCATCGGCACCCACCCGGCTCACGGCTAACCCGCGGCCTAGCCCAACAGAGCTTCGGATTTAGAGGAGCAGGAATCCGCGGCGTGGAGACCAGGGTGTGCCCAACAAGGGACAAAGCCTGTGGTGCGCTGGTGGATACCAGCGATGCGGACAGAAAATGCTTCTTCAACAGCCAGAAATTCCAGGGAGTAAAAGCAAAACTAGAAACGCATAAAACAAAGGCATGATCAAAATATAAAGCTGGCTAAAAGATGCATTGGTTTTAATCGATAAGGAAGAAAGGGGAGTCTGTGTGAGCCCCGGGTTTGGGTGCAGAATGGCTGTGCGTCTCCTGGGAGGAGGTCGCGTGATCCCCACGGCCCCTCTGACCCTGCAGTGACCGACAGCCGCAGAGTCGAAGTGTTGTATGTTAATAATGCAGAATGACCTTTCAGAATAAAGCCATATAAAAATTATTTCATTATGTTCATACAATAGCATGCAAATGGTAGGAACTCTATCAATACAAAAGTAAAAGTAGTAATTAATGCGATGAATTTGGAGGAGAAAGAATCAGAGCTACCTATCTATAACACCGATTTCACGCAGGGAGAAAGTGGGACGCATTCAACAGTTAGTTGATGGCACTAAAAATTAGAGATTTAAGTACTTCTTGTACATTTTTTAGGCTATGCAGAAATTAAGAATAGTACTCCAGTAGCTCAACGGAGCGCCGGGCCCTATACCGGAGGTGGCAGGTTCAAACCCAGGCCCCACCAAAAAAACTGCAAAAAAAAAAAAAAAAAAAGAAAAGAAAAGAAAAGAAAAGAAAAGAAAAGAAAAGAAAAGAAAAAAAGAATAGTACTTATAACTATGTTTGGGATAAGGCAGTAGGAAATCAATAGTTATTTATGAACTGTAACCATTATTGCTTTTAATTTACAGACTAACAAAGAGTGGTATTACTATATGATTCAGGGAAATGTATAAAACCATCAAAATAACTGAGGACAGGTCTTATGGGCAGTAGCTAAAGCTACTTACTACCTTGATGGAATAAACTGAGTGAAGTATCAGAACCAGAAGGAAGAAAAGCAAAGAGGAAGGAAAGAAAAAGGAAGGAAGGAAGGAAGGAAGGAAGGAAGGAAGGAAGGAAGGAAGGAAGTAAGTTAATTCAGTAACGGGAGAGGATTCTGACAAGTTGCAAAGCAGGAATGAGAAATAAGAGTTGCACGTTCTCCGTTGGACATCCTAGCTAGAAAGAAAAGTTCAAAGATATATAATTTATATGTGTGTGTATATATAATCACCATGTATTAAGTCATTATATATCTCTATATTCAAAATACATATTTCATGTTAAAAATATATATTTAATACATATTTGAATTTTATATTTGGATTATCATATATCTATGTATCATTATATATCTATATAAATATCACTATATAAATATACACACACATATATATGTATATGTATATAAATATATATATTCCTTTACCCCCGAGTCTCAAGGTGCTCATTTTTAAATGTTATGTAAACATATGCAGTCTTAAATTTCAGAAAGTTTCTAAAAGAATCACAGCTCACTTCACAGCATTATGTTTCCTCTTTTAAGGTAAAAACTATCAGTGAAAGGCATTAGGTGAGCTGGAGAGATTTAGAAAGTCTTAGTATATTAGCTGGAGAAAGCTTAAAATAAATTCATTTTTCTGAATATTCCTTACTGGTGTCTGTTCTTCATTTGCCTTTTGTCCTACAAATGCATTTTAGTATTAACCAAGCTTGAGCCAACTAACCAGACCATGTGCCACTGAATTATATTTTGAGACAAATGAATCTTGTTTCATTTCAAGGGATTTGAACTTGAAATAACTCCCAACAATTTTAAAGCAAATGTCTTTCCTCCTGTCAGCCACTGCCTAATTTAAACTTCCCATCTGCATTTCCAATTATGATAAAGACAAATCTGTGCTAAACAAAGGGTTTTTTTTTTTTTTTTTTTCCTCCAAGAAAAGACAAATTTAGGAATATTGCTACTGAAGGATGGCATTTTCATTTCACCCTTTAAAATGCCTTGTTATCACTTTGTTATTTATTTTTTCAGGTACTTTTAGATACATTTTAACACATTTTAATACTCTTATAAAGGTTCACATAACCTTTTATTTATAATCTTGAAAATAATTAAAGGTGAAATATTAACTGTGTATTATTTAATATCAATATATTATATGTGGATATGCAGAAGTTATTTTTAAAGTTTCATGTACTTGGAAAAATGAAGGCATTTCACCAATGCTTTCTTATAGTCAACAGTAAAATGGCTTTCATTATTGTTAGCTCATCGTTTCCAACAATGAAAACAATGTGAAAATTTCCACTTTATTTTGACAAAGTGATTGAATATAACGCATGTGTCAGGAACACAGGCTGTCTGGTGATTTGGGGCAAGTTACAAGTTCACAGTACTACACTGACCTGAAGACTGTCAGAACCTGGCATTTCAGATTTTTTTTTTTTTTTTTTTTTACAAAACTTGGAATAGATTGAACAGAGTAATGAATCATGCCATAGAAATATTTATTGTTCTAGGTAAAGTTGAAGTCAGTTGATAAACTGGCTTGGCATCCACCCACACAGAAGCTGACCCAGGATAAACAGAATATTTTTTCTTAACACATACATTCAATATCTTCCAGAAACACCAAACTCCCAAACCCCCCAAAACAGATTGTTGGGTTTGATTATGGTTTTGTAGTATCTATAGCTATGAACCACACTTTCAGTAAAGATCTGTGGCCACAGGTATATTGTAGAAGTATTTACCAAAAATAATTACTAATATGATTTTTGCTTAAGTAACATTAAGCTTTGTGGTCCTTGGAATTTGTCAGCAAATTATTATCTATTATATAACACAATAATCAGGTGGAATTTTGTAAACTAGGATTTAGATAATTATGTATATTTTTGCACATGTGTACTCAAGTAGACCTGAACTTTGTATATATAGGAAATTTTCCCCATATTAATGGCCTATAAGTGTCTCTTTAGAAAATACGAATTGAAAGTCTTCTTATCTACCATATATGTAGTAAATAATGAGAAAAGAGTAGGTAGGAAAATAAAAGATTAGGAAGAGAAATATGATACAGTTTCATACACAAGCATGTGTATTTATATGTGTTTCATATGAATTTTCACCAAATAATATTAAAATTACTAATTATTAAGCATGAATTAATTTAAAACATTTATTAAATGCATAATGTAAACATGGTGCTATATTCTGAACTTATAACACAGTGATGAGTAATATGTATTTAACCGTATATGTAAGACATTTAATAGTGATATGTGTGTGTGTGTGTGTGTTTCTATGTATATAGACATGACCTAATAAAGATCAAGAAGGCTAAAGATAAGCATTTAATTCTGACCAAGAAGCTTGGAAAAGATAATTGAGCTAGATGTTAAAGTGTCAGTAGATATTTATTATGCAAAGAAAATAGCAAAATTAAAGAGCTTGAATGAAAATTCTGAGACATGGTGACTCAGAAGTGATTGGTGTCAGCCCAGTGTTGTAGGGGCTGGAAAAAGCTGGAGAGAGAGGCTCAGGCCCGAGTGGCGATGGTCTTTACATTCCTATGCAGGGTTTGGAACTCAATTTTTTTCTTTCTCAAAATTTTATTTGGAAACATTTTCAATCTTTCAGAAAAGTTGTAAGGCTAAGTGTAGCATAGTACCAGTCACAATCCCAAACCTTATGCACCTTCTCCCTAGATTCTCATATTGTTAAAATTTTCCCCATGTACCAATCATTTTTCTCCATCTCTTTCTCTCTCCTTTTTTGTGTCTCTTCTTCCTCTATATACACAGCATGTGCCAAAATAAAAAAGTATACACATTTTAAGATAGAAGTGCACTAAGATTGTAATACTCTAGATATGCTGCTGATGAAAAATGAATAAAAGTCATGTGTGAGCACATCTTACAAGTGGCAGAAGTCCAATGTGACTTGAGTATTATAATTTTAATGCATATTTTTCCTTTCTTAAAATTTGTATACTTTTTTGGGTACCCTGTGTGTGTATGCACCGACATATGTACACACATGCGTGTGTATATATAGAGCATTTTCCTGAAATATTTCTGGTTAAGTTATATACATCATGTCCTTTTACCTTAAATATGTCATTGAACGTTATCTAAGAATAAGAATGCTTTCTTTCATACCTCCATAAGATAAAAACTTTAGTATGAGTGGAATGTTTTTTTATCCAATCTGCTGTTCACATTTGAGTTTTTCAATGGGCCCAGCAGTATCTTCTGTGGATTTTATGTTTCTTCATACAAGGTCCAATCCAGTCTCAGGCATTGCACGTGGTTATCATCCTTCTTAGTTTCATTAATCTGGAATATTTCTTTGTCTTCTTTTCACCTTTTTTCAATTATTTTATTGTGATATAATACATATAATATAATACATATAACATTTATCTTCCTATTCACTTATAAGTGCACAGTTCAGTGACTAATATTAAATAGACTCATCACTGTGCACTCCTCAGCCCATCCATCTCCAGAATTCATTCCATCTTGCCAAACTGAAGCTCTTTGCCCAGTAAGTTAAGTCCCCACTCCTTTGTTTCTCAGGCTGCTGATGACCACACTTCTGCTTTCTGTCTGCTTTCTGTCATTTGACCACCCCAGGCACCTCACAGAAGAGGAATTGTGTGGTGCTTGTCTCTTGTGATGGGTTCACTTCAATGGCACATACAAAAGACGACTCACGTATGTTTAGACACGTGTCAGAAGTTCCTTCCTTTCTAAGGCTGAATCACATTCCATGAGATGTATGTACCACATTTTGAGTGTTCAGTTACCTGTGGATGAACACATAGGTTGTTTCCACGTCTTAGCTGTTGTATTAGGTTGTTTCAAAAGTTTTGTCCGTTTTACTGTCATGTGTTTTTGTAGTTCCATATCTCAATAAATATTTATTCTACTGTGTTGTGGTATATACTGATCGATGGAGAATTTTGTACTCTATACATTGATGCTGTTTATTTTTTTCTACTTTTAATTTTTTTTTATTCTTTTCAGCCTATTACTATATGATGTCATTAAGCAATTTTAGGCCAATTTTTCTCTACGAATTCAAATTGAAACAAAGCGCTGCCGCAACAGCCCGAAAAATTAACCAGGCATTTGGCAATGATAGTGTTAATGAATGCACTGTTCGACATTGGTTTGCGAAATTTCATTCCAGAAATTTTAGCCTCGAAGATGAGCCCCGAAGTGGTCGATCTAGAGTAATCCAGGATGAGGATTTGAGGACCCTGGTGGAGACTGACCCATCACAAACGGTGCGTGGGATGGCGGAAG
>CAUYPK010109987.1:0-13907 GCA_963574355.1 Loris lydekkerianus | reverse complement strand
CAATGACTATTCTTGCAAATGTTGCATCATGGACTTTGAGAGCGTGTTTCAGAAACTGCTGACAGCTGGATCTCAGGCATTGTGCATGATGGATTTCATTAAGTACTGTCACATTGTTTTTCTGAGTGACTCAAATCTTTTTATTTCATCAATAAGCCCATATGGGGCTTCCAGTTTACTTACATTCTCATTGATATTAGGCAGTCTAGGCACAACTAAATACTTGTGGAATGAAAAAAAGACTCAATTCTCAGAAACAAATTCAATAAGTATGTTGTGAGTTATATACAACTCACATGGCATGAGTTATATACAACTCACATGGCATGCAGTGTAAAAATTGATTCTAGTGTGACATGCGTTGTGAGTTTAACATCATTTGTGCACAGAAAATAAAAATTAAGAATGTTTTCATTAAATTAGAAAGGATCATTTTGTTTTTGAAGATTTATTCTATTTTCATAATAAAACACCATACCCTAAAGGAAAAAAAAAAATAAAATCAGTGTTAGGAAGAGGTCAACTCAACATTCAGACAGGACTCATCTTTCTACACTGAGGACTCCTCTTTCACATGTCCAAGGTAAAGGGGAAATGTGTGTAAACAGATGCAGAGAATACTTTCTAGTTATACTCGTATACTGTGTGAGAAAGATACAAATTAAGTCAAGTTTAGAAAATAGTGTAACTATGGGAAATGTCGAGAGAACTAAGTATTGTTTCCGTAGAAAAACCCAGCACTACTGAGTGACTAGCAACCCAGGGAGAACTACAATCTTTGGTCATAGTGTTAAAAGCTCTTGGTTTCACAGCTCCACAAGCCATCCCTGAAATGACCAATGGTTATACAAAATCCTCCTGTTTCCAGTTATCACTGCCCATGTGTTCAAGTGGTTAGGATGTGCATGGTGTAAGGAGATCCATGGTGTAAGAAGCTTTTAGAGGGGGCCATGCCTAAAAGCCCAACACTTGCAAGGCTAAGGTAAAGGATTGCTTGAGGCCGGCCTGGGAAGATAGCAAGACCCCATCCCTAAATGGAAGAAGTTAACAGGGCACGGTGGTGTGGAGCTGTAGGGCTAGCTACTCAGGAGGCTGAGGCAGGAGGATCATGGGAGCCCCGGAGTTTGAGGTTGCAGTGAGCTGTGATTGCACCGGTGCACTCTACCCTGGGCACAAGCTAGATACCATCTCTGAAAAGACTAAGGACATCTTAGTGTGTAGGATGACAGTTACAGGGATGAGATTAACAGCTGGATATTGTGAGGAAGTTCTTGAACTTAAGGACAGGGCAATGGGAATAATCTAAAGCGAAACATGGAAAGTACTGTACGTGAACCTAGGAGTTCTGGGCAAACCATGTGGCTCAGTAGACGGGTAAGGGATGTACCTGGAGGTGTCAGGATACAGAGAAACCTGAGGAGATAGTGGTCTACTGGAGAAAAGTCTTGCCAGCTGAATAACTATCAGTTATGTAGCCTTTTCACACTGGCTTCTTTTAGTGATATGCACATAAGGTTTCACGTGCCCTTTCATGGTCTGATAGATCTTAATCCTGAATAGTACCCAGACATTGAGTTTCACTGAAGGTTAACTGAATCTATGAAGTGAGCCATAAGATTAGTAAATATCAAAGACTAATGAGTCTATGTAATCAGAAAATACCAGGTTATCAATTACCTTACAGCAGGTGGGATTTTGGCTGCTTAAAACCAAGCCAACAGTCTTCCTATTTCCTACTGAGGGGAAGATCACTAGGCAGTGATAAGTATCATGGTTTTAGCTGTCCTCCCTTTTCTTCCAACCCTTATGTCACTCCATAGCCTTCAATCTTTCTCATAGGAGGGGATTTTGAATGTGTTGGCTGGAGAACTATCTTATTGCTCTCTTGGTTGAAATGAGTCACAATATGGGACTTTTCCACTCTCATTTTCCGGGTTGGACCCTGAACCACACAGCTACTCTCCTGGAAGACAAATCTCTGCCATGAAGAGAGACCAGGTCTCAGCGGCAGCCAGAAAGCCTCAGGCTCCCCAGGCTCCCGGGTGCAAGGGTGCCAAGCCCCTGCCTACCATCAGCCCACAAAGCCAGGCCTGGGAGGTGGCAGGTGCTATCCAGATCCTACCATTCCTTGGGGATAATTAAGCCCTGTCTGGAAACTGCCAAGTACCATCTGTTGGGCAAATGTTTTTTCAGCATAGCAAAGGAAACTTTTCCAGAAAAATCTCAAGCATGAGGCCCACTCTCCCCTGTATAAACTTTGTTCTATTCCTGTATAACCTCTCCTGGTTCCTGTTTTCAGCCCATGTATTGTGTACTTGTTAAGAGTAAGCCACAAACTTCTGAATAATCCGCTGCCAAGAGGGAGGAAGGGGGAGGCCAAGTGACATGTGTTTTGAGACTCTGATGAGCAATTTTAGATTTGCAGAAAAATTGGCCACAAGGTGCAGAGATTGCCCAGACTTCCTACTCCCACACAGGTACAGCCTCTCCCATTATCCACATCCCCGTCCAAGTGGTCCCTTTATTACAGCTCATGAGCCTCCACTGACACCCCAATCATCCAAAGTTTGTGGTTCCTGTTAGGGCTCCTGGTGTTGTGCACTATGTGGTTGCACAAGTGTATCGAGGTGAATCCACCATTATATCAGGATAACCTCAGTTCCCTAAAGCTCCTGTGCTCTGGCTGTTTATCGCTCCTGTTGACCCCTGGAAACCACCAATCTTTTACTGTCTCTACTTTTGCCTTTTCTGGAATATCATAGTTGGAGACTTTACACTGGCTTCTTTCATTTAGTGACATGCCCTGAGGTTTCCTCCATGTCATTTCGTGGCCTTAATAGATCATTTAATACAAAATATTCCAGACATTGAGTTTTATTGAATGTTTTTTCCTGCATCTCAAGGCAGCCATGTAAGTTTTATTATACAGGATCCGTGACCTCCCACCACTTACAAAAATTCATGATGGATAACAAACTTAAACCCAAGGCATGAAACTAATAATTCTAGAAGAGGTTAGAAAAAAATATTGCCCTAGACAAAGAATTTCGGAAGACCCCGTAGGCAATAACGGCAACAAAAATAAATGGGACCCAATTAAAAAAGTTCTGCACAGCTCAGGGAACAATAGTGAATAGAAAAACCAGAGAATGGGAGAAAATATCTGCATGCCATACGTCTGATAAGAGCTAATAAGCATAATTTATAAAGAATTCATGCAAATTAGCCAGACAAAATCCCATTAAAAAGTGGGCAAAAGATAATAGAAGCTTTTCTGAAGAAACTATCTCTGATCAGGGAGATGCAAATCAAAACCTCAAGGACATATCTAACTCCACTGAAAATGGTTTTTAATCCAAAAGTCCCAAAGCAGTAGATGCTGGCATGAATGCAGAGAAAGGAGCAGTGACACACTGCTGGGACAGCAAACTGGTGCCATCTCTGTGGAAAGTAGGTTGGAGATACCTCAAGAACTAGAAGTAGAGCATTTGATCCAACAACGCTACCACTGGGTGTTTACCCAAAGGAAAAGACATCCTAGTCAAAAAGACTTGCACTCAATGTTTACGGCAGCACAATTCGTAATTGCAAAAGTTTAGAAACAATTCAAGTGCTCATCAACACGTGAGTGGATTATGTGTGTACCATGGACTTCTACTTGGCTATACGAAAAGCAGTCAATGGATACCTTTGTAACAATATGGATGGAACGGGAGACCACCCAAAGTGTCACAGAAATGAAAAGATATGGGCTCATTTTTAAACTGGAATTATCAGTGGTAGTGATCAGCATGTACCTATGTAGTAAAACTCAGCAGAAATCAAGCAGGAGGGAGGGGGACGAGGGGACAGGTGCATTCACATTTAACATGCACAATGTGCACATCCTGGGGATGGACAATTAGAATCTTGACTCAAAGTGCACAGAAGTAATGCGTGTAACCGAAGCGTTTGTATGTTTTAGTTTTCATTCATAATCAGCTACACAGGGCTTGACTATGCTCCCTGTCTCAAGCACCAACTTGAGAAAGCGTGGCTGGGAAGTCAGGAGCTCAAGGTGACTCAGAATGTGGATGAGGACGCTGATGAGCTTCCAACCACATTCCACATGAGGGACATTAGATGTTTGGGGGGACACTGTACGCTTTAGAAGGCAAAGTGTAGACAAGCTGAAACAGTGAGCATTTTCATAACTGCTCACTTCAGTGAAATAGAAACAAAGCTTCTCCTCAGTGAGGAAAAGCGGTTTGCACGTGAGCCTCTGCAGACCCATCTCTTCTCAAACCATTTCATACGTCTGAAGTGATTGTGTAATCCAGACCCTGCATGGAAAGCTAAAGGTGGCAGCAGAAACTGACTCTGACCCGAGAGCCCCTGCCTGAGAAGGCTCAGACCAGCTGTCACAGATCCCACAGTATCTACAACAGGAGTAACCTCCAAGCCACGCATCTGGGCACCCTCAACGCAGGAGGCGGTAGAGCATCATGTCTCCGAGGCTCAAAGAAGGCCAAAATCTAGCCAGAATGGAGAATCACAGACAGCAAGTCAGAAGTGAGACCCGTGTTGGCTAGTCACAGATCAGGAGGTGACCAAAGGAGGCATAGCAGATCCTCCGTTTTTCTGTTAGGCTCTGATGGCAATCTCCTCACACCTGAGGTTATGGACCTGCGGGTGGTCACTCAGGGATCCTGCACCCAAGGCTGGATGTGACCTTGCCAGGGCTGCTGTCCTCCCTCCCAGACCCCGATGGTATCTGGCTCTTGGTCCCCCAGTGTAGGACCTGGCTGTGCATGCCACCACCTAGCACCACAGCCCGTGGCTACGTGGAGGTCTCAGGGCTTCCTAGTGTGTCAGCCACATGCTAGGCACCCCAGAAGTGTTATCAAGGCCTAACTGATGGTAGGCTGTCAATAAGCACCGAGTCATCCTCACCCAAGACAATGCTGAGGCAGGTTCCCAGTGTTCACGTGACCAGCAGGTGCATTAAAGGGTAACTAGTTTACACCTGTGTTTCTCACTTTCCCTACAGATGTTCATGGGATCATCTCCCAAATAAAGTTTCACTTCTGTTCTCACCTCAATTCTGCTTTTAATAGTAAGATTTGACCCAGGTGACAACATAAGTTGTTCTGGGACTCTCAGGATGGGAGTCAGTGGTTAGCTTTTAGGTCCTCATTGCTGGTGGTGAGTGCTGTAGCAACGCTCCCACCAATCACCATTCCTTAGACCCTCAAAGGAGAGAGATGAGGAGCACAGCACAGGTGATGCACTTAGGTTTTTACAGGGCTCTAGCGGCACCATGTTGCATGGCATTTCCAACAAGAGCAGATGTGTTGCTGGGGAGTTCAGATGCTCTATACTCATTCCAGAGCTCAGGATGGGCTGGCTGAAATTTTTTTGAGATTCATGGAAGATACAAAGAATTAGGTTACACTGATTGCATTTGTTAGGTAAAGTCCCTCTTATAATTGTGTCCTGCCCACAAGAGGTGTGCCATCCACCATGCCCCCATCCCCCTCCCTTATCCCCTCTCCTCACTTGCTCATTCCCCTACCCTCCCTTGTATTAGACCATCTACTGGGTTGGCTGAATCTTTAGGCTCATCTCTAGCAAGCATATCAGTGTCCTTCAATGTCCTGAAGGTGAAGTCTGTGCAGAGAGTCTTAGTGGAACGTGTCTTGCATCAGCTGTGTGTCAAAAATCCTTGACAATGGGATCCTTACTGCACTGTTTCCTGTGGGCACCCACAAGAGATGGCAGAATGAGGTGACGGTCCATTCAAAGGTTCTGATGTGATCTAGGTTGTTTCCTCCTCCTTTGGCTTCAGAAATAAGCTGTTCCAGTGATATTTTGGGAAAGACTCATGGACAACCTTGCCTCAACATCTCAAAAGCCTGAGAGATAAGCCTTTCTAGTGGCCACTACCTCCTCCTCTAGGGCCATGGGCCACAAGTCCTCCCCTCCCCTCTTTTTGAAGACAGTCTCACTATGTCACCCTTGGTAGAGTGCTGTGGCGTCACAGCTCAAACTCTTGGGCTTAAGCAACTCTCCCACCTCAGCTTCCTAAGTAGCTGGGACTATAGGCACCTGCCACAATGCCCGGCTATTTTTTGTTGTTGTTGTTGTTGTTGTTACAGTTGTCATTGTTTAGCTGGCCTGGGCTGCGTTCAAACCCGCTAGCCTCAGTGCATGTGGCCGGCATCTTAACCATTGGGCTACAGGTGCCAAGCCAGATCCCCACTTTGGACGTAAATGCTTGGACTCCCTATGTCCAAGCAACCCAGCCTGTTCAGACCTATTATGTGCAGAAGACCCAGAGTTCTAGCTTGCGTTCCCCACCATTTCTCTCATTCAGCTTCCTTTTTTGTCCTCTACTCACAACCCTGCAGGATCTTCAGCTGTTCATCTTCAAGGTCTAATGAAAGTTTTAAGATTCAAGTTGGATGTTCTAGATCTTAAGAGCTGAACATTTGAGAAGCCATGAAAAAGACCATTAATAATCCATAGTTGCCTAATGATCTGTAGGCCAATAATTCTGTAGTGACCCAATTTGCAAAGACAGCAGGGCCAGCATGATAAACTTCATAGCACCAGGATGCTACAGTAGCTTGTGTTTGAAGGAAAGACTTGGGTAGTGATGTGAAGACTAATGGCCCCTGATTAGTCAACTCGGGAGGGTTCTCAGACGCACATGAGAACAAGCAGGCTCCCGGAGGTAGGATGATACCTTAATTCCAGGATGGCTTTGGAAGAGTTACAACCTTGGGGATTGTTTCTGGAGAAAGGTTGTGACAGTTATTGCTTCTGTGCTCTTCAGAAGCTCTTCCCAGTTTTCTCATACCCTTGCCTTCATCTTAGGCCATCACCAGCTCATGGCAGGTGAACCTCTCAAATCTTCCCCTTCACCCTTGGGACTTTACAATTGATGTCAGCATTGCTAGCAATATAGGAGTGGGGCTTTCTGAAAGTTTTCTGGCTTATAAGAGCCTTTCATTAGGAAAAGATCAGACATTCACTGTTCATTCGCTTTACTTCACATTTGTCTTGATTTAAGATTAAGAGATTTTTAGACATTCAAGAGGCAGTTGTCACATACATCCAAGGGATTTAATGGGCTCTCCGTGGTACCAGTGATTCTTGCATGATTTAGAAACAGCTGGAGAGCTCTTTGTTCAATATTCACCCCTTCAGGCAGCAGGGGAATGGATATGAAGACAAGTCCCATACCAAAAATCAGCAGTGCTGTCCCAGCCGGCGGCTACGCTGTTCCTTCTCATTATCCCCGTTTTATGCTGTCTCTAAACAAAGGCTATCAGCCTTGAATTCTAATAGCATGGTACTCAGGCTAGCCTCAATCATGGCTCTTTGGATTTCACATCCATTGCCTTCCTCTGAACACCTGTGGTGTGGCCTCTACATTATTGAGATGGACTGAGGTAAGAGAAAAACTCCACCTGCTTACTTGGGTGTCCTGCAGCCCAGTGTCAGCACTTCAAGCTCCATCAGGGTGCCATTCAACTCTCAGCTCCCCCCATGATTTTTTCTCTCTGCTGGCCTACTACACAGCTGTTTATCTTCTATCTCTAAATTTGGGCTTTTGTTTCCTAACTCGAATTCCCTTCATCTTCAAGATCATTAAGCCATTACTTGTACCCATCTGCGCCAACTCTTAAGATTCGGTCCATTTGACTGTATGTTTCCATTCTTGTGTCTTAAGTACGCTGAATCTTGTTTATATCAAAGTGTTTTTTTCATGCCTAGAGAAGTGATTTTCAACTGGTGTGCCATGGAGATCTTAGGTGTGTTGCAAACATTTTAAAGACCATTTTTTGCAAGTTCAAAGCACAGTGGGTTTTTTTGTTTGTTTTAATCAATATAAATGTGTCACAGAAGTTTAACTAGAAGTTCAAATGTGCTGTGAAAAAAAGTTGAAAAACACTGGCCCAGAGGCCGAGATCCTTGGGCTTACCAGAAGTCCTTAAAAGAATAAAGCTAAGCACATCTGCTTTGGCTGATATGTGCCTACTTTAAGATTAGCTTCCTCAGTTCTTCAGATTCTAGCAGTTGTGTTCTCAGGGCCAGATGGGAAATAGTGGCAACTCCAACAATTCCCACCAACTATAAATCTAGAAGGACCAAGGCTCAGGAAGGCCTCATCCCTTGAGTCACAGTGCCAAGGTTGTGGCTGGAAACACTGAGTTATTCCTTTTAGGCAGGGGTCCTCAAACTATGGCCCATAGGCCACTTGAGGAGATGTGATTGTATTTGTTCCTGTTTTGTTTCCTTACTTCAAAATAAGATCTGTGCAGTGTGCATAGGAATTTGTTCATAGTTTTTTTTTTTTTAAACTGTAGTCCGGCCCTCCAATGGTCTGAGGGACAGTGAACTGGCCCCTTGTTTAAAAAGTTTGAGGACCCCTGATTTTAGGTATGTACTGATAGGTTACCACTTATGTTCAAGGTGGTTAGAAGAAGCATCAGCCCAAGACAAGGATAAACAACTCTGCAGTACAAAGACCCTCCATTCACAATCTATAGGAGTTACTACTTTAAAATACTCAGAAGACTAGAATTTCAGGCCAAGTTTCCCTGCTATATGCTGAAATCCTTCACAAACTGGGATGCTCTGAGTCAGAGATTAAGAGTATTCATTTACAAGACTGAAAGTGGTCAAGGCTGTCTCTGGAGTTGTTCTGCTCATTTCTCACTGCCCAGGGGACAGTTTCTCTCAGGAGTTACGATGGAATTGGTGATGGCTGTTGTTTTGTTACTGATCATATCTCAATGGGCGCGATGTCCACTGAGATTAGACATGCTTTAAGTCTCTGTTTATGAATTTTCTAGTTCAAAGAACTGTGTTGTTTTCTGCTTACCCTGGTAGGGGAACTTTTCAGCTATCAAGTAGACCTGCAGAGTTTCAGGCACAACTAGTCTTGACCTATCCTACACTCAGAAAAGTTCCTGAGACCTATGCTGAACTTGGGGAGGAAGGAAATTTGGTAGGAAGGGGCTGATGAAGAAACTGGACAAAGGAACGAGGAACATTGTTCCTTTCCAGGTAAGGATTCCATTTGTCCAAAATGTAGTCCATGCTATACAGTCTTATGGGCGTAAAAAGGCTGCCCAAATTTCTCCTCTGCCACAGGAGAATATGTCAGGTCCCGGTGATAGGCATTTGCCGTTCTGTTTAAGGAATGAGGATTTTAGTTGTAAAAGTTCAAGGGAACAGGGCAGTCTGCTACCAGTGCCCGCATATCCACAGTGCACCTTGTAATCCTAATGCTCCCTCTGGCTAGTGGAGTCTTATTTGTAAGGAGATGCTTGAGAGGAACCCAGGACCTTGACAGGGACCAAAATTCTAAGATGTGCTCACAGTTCTAGAGACATCTGCCACACTAAAGGTCACTTGGTTTTCACAGCTCATCACCACTTCACTGACTTAACTACTCCACTATTTGTAGTTCAGGCAACGGTTTAGTTTGAAGAGGCCCCAACCCCCAACCATTTCATCAACTACATCAGGTGTCAGTGGTCAGAAGAAAAAGCGCGTGTTAGACACAGGCCTATCAGCTGCCGATCATTACACGGAATGAGGGTGAAGTTCGACATTTCCAGTTCTTTTAGTTTGCTTCCTCATGGTACAGAGGAAGAGGGTAGGAGAGCTTTTCCACGGGGACCTTCCAAGTCCTGCTTCTCCAAATCCTGTTCCCCACACACCCCAGCAGTCTTGGATAGTCCGACCCCAGGCTTTTCAGGGTGAATTGAGGCCTGAGGCCTTGATTCTGTGAAGATTTTTTTAGGTCTTTGTTGCTGCTTTTAAAGTGAAGTGACCCAGACTCCTCTCCCTACAGTGCTCAAGGTGTTTTCCTGAAGAGAAAGGGGAACTTCAGAGGAGCAGGGCCTCGGAGGAGACCCCAGAATTAGACCCCCCCGAGCCAGTGCACCACCGAGAGGCCTGAGGCTTATGTGTCCACCCCTCTAGTCACGAAGAGACACGGGAACAGGGGGACAGCTGGAGAAGAGGGACAGAGGGAGAATGCCAGGAAGAGGCAGCTTTGTCTCAGAGATGAACAGAGTCACAGGCCCACCCCTCCCAAGTTCCCTGGAAATCCCCCCAAACTCAGCCAGTGCCCTCCAGCTGACCCTGGGAAGAAAGCAGCGGAGGGAGAGTGCCCCGCCCTCCCCTCCTTTTGTGTCCTCCTGCCGATGTTCCCCACGGGGAGCAGAACAGTGTCCACCTGGGCCTGGAGCTCTGCGGCCCCCTCTACTCAGGGCAGCTGGGCCTTCCATGAACTCACCAGGACTGTGCTTCAACCAATTGGCCCCCTGTGGGGCCACAGGGAAGGAACAGACTTCAACTGCCCAGCAGCTTATTTCAATAAGAGAACCATTTGGGATTACACCTGCGGTGCATCTTACAAGGGTACATGTGAAACTTAGTAAATGCGGAATGTAAATGTCTTGGCACAATAACTAAGAAAATGCCAGGAAGGCTATGTTAACAGTGTGATGAAAATGTGTCAAACGGTCTATGAAACTAGTGTATGGTACCCCATGATCACATTAATGTACACAGCTATGATTTAATAATAATAAAAAAAAATCTCATTTGGGAAATTCAGGGCTTCTCATTGAGCAGATAAAAAGAGTAGTTTACCTTTGTGTGTTGGACAAAGGCTGAAATGACAACATCACCATTTTGTAAATGAATCAATCTTGCTCATTGAAGGTGGCCAATGAACCTGGCCTCTTGAAGTTGACAGCATTTGATGGTGTTATGTGGTCATACTCGGGGAAAATTCTCATGAGTTTTGTTAAGATATCTATTGCCCTTTGAAAATTGCCCTTAAAATAGGTTATGTCTCTTCAAAAATATTAACAGAACTCCCACAACTTTTGATTCAAGTCGTCTTCACCTTGTTAGTCAAGGTAATATGCCCGTGAAATTGACATTTCATAGTTTCCTCTGAGGCACTGGACAATTTGATGTGTTATTGAAACTTCTTATCCAACAGTTTAATGTTAATTTTATTTTTAATTTGTTTTTATTGAGATGCTGAGATTAATCTACTTTTCCTTTTTTTAATAGATGTTACTGTCACATAATGTCAACTAGGTGACAGTTCATATTCCATATAGTGCTGCGTAGTTCTGTGCTTTCAGGAATCTATAGGCGTCATTTAACCTGGTAACAGGCCCACCAGAACACTACTGTTGTCACTCCACCCAAATGCAAGTTCAACTACATTGGCACCTGTTCTTCTGTGGAGGATTCTAAGGAGAGGCTTTCACAGGTCACCCAGAACTTGGAGGGATTGATGTGATTGTCACATGGAAGGCAAGTGAATGACCCCATCTTGCTGGCCACTCCAATGTTGCTAGTTTGAGGCCCTACGTTAGTTCAGCCTTTCTTCAGTTGGATATCAACATCTCACATGACATGTTCTCATGACACGTTTCTGGGTAACAGGCAGGGTGTTGTCATGGCACCAGAGGACTTGTAGGACACAGTGCATACCTGGGATCACGTACCTGCTGCTGGGAGGGGGATCTGCCTCCTCCTCCCTGTGGGGATCCCAATGACAGCTGGTGGACATAGGCACCTGCAAGTCAGTTGGGGTCAGCCCACTTGTTCCATCTGTTATTTCACAGATGGTTTCCAGCCCTCGTTAGCTTAACATAAACTTGGGACGCCAAATCTACTGTGCTCTAAGACTGAGAGTAAGCAGCAAGGGCCCTGGCCCTTCCAGGGTGTGTCTGATACATGTTTAAGAACACAGGGAGAAGGGAAGACTGCATCAAACCATCTCACACCTCCAAGAAGTGCTGCTTCCTGTTCTCACAGACCGTAACCGCCAGGAGCTGAGCTGCATTTGCCATGTGGGAGCCTCTGTTCATTCACGGTGCGGAGCTCTCAGACTCCCAGGGCTTTTCTTCCAGGTGTGTCCCGAATCCTGCTCAGAGTGGGATGTGGCCACGGAGATGAATCCATTGCTACCTCTGGGCGCTTTAGGCGTGGGTGAAGTTTAACTATAGCACAAAGCCAGCATCTGAATAATCACACAAACTCACACTCCCACTGGAGGGAGTGATACTACTGTAATTAATGCTTCAGTTTGAGAAGCCATACATAAAATAAATAGTGGGTTAACACAGTATCTAATTTTAATTTCTTTGAGTCCAGGCACAGAGCGGCTCACCTGTGGTGTGATCCTCGGAAGCACAGAGGTGAATATCCCTGGAACGTGTCCACTACTGAAAGTTCTAGGAAGGATTCGACATGGGCCCCTTTTGCTGTGGACAACATGGCTGGCCTACGGCCTCAACTTCTTGCTCGCTTTCTGAGTTCTGGGTAGACAGAGGAATAAGAGCCACAAATGCATGTGGCTCAACAAATCAAGCAAGACCCCAAACAGGAACAAAGTAGCAGTAGCCTCCAGCGTTTGCTCCTGAGTATCCAGGCCTCAGAAGGCATCATGCACCTCCCCTCCCAGAAAGGGCAGAGCGCCTCTTCAGCCCCACTGGTGCTTTGCAAGCTACTCCTGCAGTTATTGATCTAACACATTTTTCCACCACTGCCACCGGAGGGGCACTGGCCACCTGAGGGGCTCTGCCCCCTCCCAGCAGGGCAGCTTGCCTCTTCGGGGCCCTCAGGAGACCATGTGTCTGCAGCATCCACATCCCTCTCACCCTGTCCTTCCTGCCTCTTGGCTTTTCCTCACTGGGATTCCACAGAGCCTACTGTAAGATCCAAGGTCACCACCCCGTCCTGAGGCCCACCGCTCTCTGCATCTTAAAACAAAGATAGATATAAAAGGTGAAGGTAGAGAACCAGGGGAGCAGGGACCAGGGGCATTTCCAAGCTGGACTGGCCCCTGTACACCCTTAGTGACCTTAGGGTCATCAAACATGCAAAGTATGTTCACCCCATCCCAAGTTCCCCAAAGGAACACTCCACAGCAGAGCATCAGCTCGAGCTCAGATAGACTCTAACCTGGGTGGGCTCCCAGGGCACGCGTGGAGCAAGCTCTGGAAGCTCATCATCTTCAGGTTACAGGAGGGAGCAAGCCAGTGGGGAAGGCTCCCGCACATTCCCACTCCCTCCCTCCACTCTCCATCCTCCTCTTCTTTGTCTCTACACCCTGCTTCTGAAAGGGATATGACGAGTGACCTGCTCCCAATCGGACATGTTGAGACAGGTACTACCTCTCAGTTACAGACACTCAGGTTGAAAGAGGGGTACACTCAAAGGGACAGAGAGTGTCTTATCTGAGGCTACCCCGAGCCAGACAGGGAAGTGGTAGGAGGCCCCAGGTCCAGGGAACAATCTGGGGTCACTACAGACTTCCTGGCCCTGCCTCCTGTGTTTTCTGACCTGACTTTGGACAATCAGCCCTGTCCACTGTGGTCTCTGGGTGACAGTGGGAAATGATGATCCAGTGAAAGCCTAAATATTCTTATTAGATGTTAATCTATAAGAAAGTTACCTAACTCTCTGGTTTTCTCATTAACAGGGTAAAAGGAAGACTAAACTATGGCCATTGGCACATCAGGCCTCACTGCACATGGTCAGCACCTGTGAGGGTGAGCGTGGGACTCCCCAGCACTTGCAGCCCTGTCTCCTGTTTCCAGAGATCCTGCTTTCTCCTGGGCCTCTTGGATGCTGTTTGTTCCGACATAACAAACTAATACTAGTCACAGTTTGAGTTTTGTGATTTCATGTGTATGGAGGGTGACACAGTACAATCTAAAGTCACAGGTCTTCGCATTACAAACTTTTGATTAATCTCACGTGTTTAGTTTCCCCAGAACTTGAAACTCACTCATTGAGGATTTTTAAAGGTCACCCGACACTTGGCAAAAGTGATTGTGCAATGAAAGCTTGGGGACAATTTAGGTTGAAGATGA
>CAUYPK010109985.1:0-18914 GCA_963574355.1 Loris lydekkerianus | reverse complement strand
TACAGTTATGAAGTAGCAATGAAAATAATTTTATGGTTGGGGGTCACCACAACATGAGGAACTGTATTAAAGGGTCGCACCATTAGGAAGGTTAAGAACCACTGTTCTAGAAGATACTTGTGCTCTGTGCTTGACATCTATTGTTTCAGCCAATTCTTAGGATGATTACACTCTTGATTATAGGCCTCAGATAACTTGTTCAAAGTCTCATAGGAAACTGTAGAGTCAAGATTTAAGCAGCCCCTTCATCTAGCGCCTTGCTTGGCAGGGCTCTAAGGACAGGAAGGGGGCGGAATAAATCTGATCTACCTCATCTACTCAGGCTTGTCTAGGTTTGAGTTTCATGGGGAAGGGGTAGACAGGGCCAGCCCTGAGGCACTCCTGGAACCTGACCATCCTGAAAGTTGGCATTCTTGGGTTGGTAGTCCCCCCTCCCCAGGCATCCAGAGAGACTGGTGGTGGAGAGGAAGGCACTAATACTAACACTAGGCCTCTCTCCTATGTCTCCAGTTATCCCAGAGCCCCACTCCTCAAACCCACCCTCTAAAGATACTGAAGATTGGGGATGTCGATGTTGGGTTGGTGAGATGCCTAAAATTCCATTAGAGAACTAGTCTTTGGGCATGTGGGGGCCCTTTGTGCACCCAAACTAAGCCTGCCACATAGCCCAATGAGTCACTGGATCTCAGGGCCTCTTGCAGAGACAACTGAGAACTGGGCTTTGAGGACAGTAATTTAGGCACCTGGCCAGGGCTAGGCCTACAAAGGGCCCTGGAGTTGAGGACAGAGGAAGTAGAAACTAGCAACTTTGTGGTTGGGTGTAAAGCCTCTTGCTGTACCTCTTTTAGCCCCTCCACATACAGATGTACAGTTATTCTTCACAGGATTACACCCAGCAGAAACAGCAGAGTAGCTCCCAGCCTGTGAGAGACAGGAGGGGGCGAGTGAGGGCTGGCTGGCAGGTCAGAGCAGCAGCCAGGTTTCTCTGAGCACAGAGAGGCCCAGCCCTTGTTTCTGGCAGAACCTAGTAGCCTGTGCCAGCTCTGAGTCAGCTGTGTCCATCATGCCCAAGATGCCGGGCCAGGGAGGGGGCTAAAACTCCTATGCCTGTGCCAGAGGCCAGAGGAGGGCTTATGTGAAGTGGGCTTGGGATGTGCAAAGGAACAGCCTGACTAAAGCCTCTACCATGGAAACAGGGGCAGGGGAGAGGCAAGGTCTCAAATAATGCCCTGGTTTGGGTTCAGAGATTGGAGAAAATGTGAATAAATAGCAGTGATGATTGAGATGAAAGTATCTCAACCACTGGGGTCAGAATTTCATTGTGGCTTTGCTTATGAAGAGGAGCCAGGCTTGAGAAGGTCTAGCTTGCCAAGAAGAGGGGCTTGCAGGTCCTGGGGTTGTTGGAGGTCCAGGTGGTAGCCTCTAAGGCCTGAGGAGGCCCCTAGATGGCAAAGTAGGGAACTCCTAATTCCCTCTGTCTAAGTTGGAGGTCCAAAGTGAGGCCTCCTAGTGTGGACTCTCTATTCCTCAACAAATATGGAGTATGACCCTGAGTGAAAAGGAAAAACCAAGGAGGGCTCTGAGGCCTGCCCAGGGCAAAGGACAGGACAGGAGCTAAGTAGCAGGTAAAGAGCTAAGACGTTCTGTGTAGAGGGGGCTCTCCAAAGCCCCAAAGTCCTGACCCACTCTTAGAATTGAAAGACTGCTCTCCAACTGTTTCACATCCTTCATTCACAGCCACTAGGCCCGGTGGTGCCCAGAAAAGGAGGGGTTGGGGTGAGCCAGGCCTCCTCCTCCATGAGAAGTCCAGCTAGCTTCCGCCAGACTCTCCCATTGGCTTTATCAGCCCAGGAGACTGGAATGGCTTTACCCGGGCAGCCTATCACTCTTCATCTTGGGAGGCCCAGAGGGGGCTCTCCCACACCCAGAACTTTGGATTCTCCAAAGCACTGGTGGGCAGCAGGATCTGCAGAAGTTCCCTGGCAGTGAGATGAGGAGGTTCCTCTGGGTAACCTATAAAGAGGGTTTCTGGGTCCTCAAAGTTGAGGGGCATTCCATACAGGATTCCCTTGCCCAGACAAGCCCTTGGGAGGCTACCTGAAGAAGAAATCCTGGGGGTCTTCCTCTTTGGCTGCACAAGTTGTCCAGGGTTTGGGGTTTGAGGGGGCTCAAAAAGAAGCTCCTTGCACTTGCCTGCTGCTTCTGTTCTAATCCCCCACCAATGACTCCTGGAGTCAGAAACCTCCCAGGGAGAGGTAAGAGGACCCTTCGGGCAAGGTCTGGGTATTGCTCTCTGAGGACCTCCTAATCCGTGCCTGTGCACCAGCTTGGCAAGAAGGGAAATCAAACCCCGGGGACCAGGGGAGGTGCGGCGGGACGCCCGGACGCTGCGTCTGCCTAACGCAGCAGCCTGGCTGCGTGTCGGACTCTACACGATCCCTTCTCCAGAAAGACGCCGAACTCTTTCCATCAAGCCGGGTCTACGCGCCCACAAGCAGGGCGTGGGGCCGGGCCGCCCGTGGTAATGACAGGGACCGTAGCCCGTGGGTGGCAGCGGTGGAGGAAGCTGAAGGGATCCAGCTATTTCTGGCTGGGGCACACCCACTGGCCCAGGCGAGGGTTGGCTGGTCTTCCTGGCCCCCAGCTCTGCCCTCCCTCCTGTGTCCCCGGGAAGGGGCGGGGAGAGACGCAGGTTGGCGGGCCCAGGGGGCGGGAGCGAAGGCTCAGGAGAGCGGGGCGGTGTCCCGGGCCCACCCCGGCCTCCTCCCACAGCTGTTCGTTCGGGTCCCTCCACCGCATTGCGCTCGGACCCGACGCCGCCGGCGCTGTCGCCGCTCACAACTGTCCCGCGGTGCTCCTCCCGCCGCGCCGCCCGTTGGGCATGGACTCCGGCCGGGACTTCCTGACCCTGCATGGTGAGTGCGGGCCGGCACTAGCCGTAGACCCTGCTGGGACAGACTCCGGGAAAGCAGTTCTGGACCCTGGGCAGAGGGTCCCCAGCGCTTCGGCCACCTCAACGCCGCCCCTGGCCGGCCTCTAGGCCTCTTTGCCATTTAGAGAAATCTCAGCCCGCGACTCCGTGGGTGGGACTGCGGGACACGACCCTGGGCGGTTCCAGGCTTGTCCCCAGGGCCAGATCTAGGGGCGGGCAGGGTGCGTCTAAAGACTTCCCTCCACCTTGAGGATTCACTTTTTTCCTGATTGTGAAAGGCTAGGCTCCACTGTCCGGCTCACGAGGAGGGGTCAAGGAGGGAAGGAAACAACATCCAAGAACGACCAAGTTCTCCCCACCCCGTCCGGGCCGCCCCCAGAGGATCCCCTAAACCCAGGCGTGCCTGGACCGCGTCAGGCCGCTCGGGTGTGGCAGGGTGGGGAGCGTAAAGAGTGGGGCGAGAAGGTGTGCGAGTTTGACCGAGGTCGAGTGGTGCAGCCTTCCCTGCCAAGCGCAGAAATCACAGTCAACGATGCTCAGGATGGGAGGAGCAGCCCGATCCCCTTATCTGCAGACCCTTCCGGTGGGACGGGGCCAGATCTCAGCTGGAACTGACCGCGGCTCCATCCTTTGTCCAGCTGAGCTTTGTTTCCTCCGATCTGGGTGCAGAATCTGGGCCAGCTCCTTGCCCTTTCATTATCGCTTTAGCAAGGAGAGAACCCTGTGTTACTGAGTCTGGAGGACTTCTGGCAGGCTTGGCAGATAAAGGAGCTGGGAGGGGGGGCAACATGAACTTGGCACCTCTTTGCTTTAGGCCCGGAGCTCACTCACTCTTGGGGGCCTTACCCTCCTGTCCCTTCAGATCATCTGCCAGCGCAGCAAACCCTGCTCCTCTCACAACAATCGCTGCTAAACTATACCTCCCTCTTTTCTAGTACCCATGGGGTTGGAGGTTTTAGTGCCCATCACACATCCATCTGAATCATTCATGGAGATAACAAATGGGAAAGTGAAGAGCAGAGCCCTCCACTCAAAGTTTGCCTTAGGAGGACTCAAAGATGTTCCCATGAACCAGCTCCTCCAGAGTTTTATGGTTCTCATTTGGCTCAGACCTGATCCACACAACCCAGAGAGATCTTGCTCTGTGTCCAGAGCTGTTTCCTTCACACCAATAACCCAGGTTCCTCAAAGTCACCAGATGAGTCAGGGGTCCTGGCCCCTCCTGGTGCTCCTCCTCATGCTGGAGTCATCAGTTAGTGTTCTTGCCAGACTGGCAAGAAGGGAGGCTAGGCAGGTCAGAAGACACAGTGGAGACCTCTGCTTTCTCTCTCACGATCAATTAACTAGTGCTGTCTACACTGCAGATTGCCATCTCCTCCCTGCCTGCCTCACACTCAGACCTCTCCAACGCCCTCTGGGGTTGCTTCTGACATGGCAGCAGCCACATGTTGGAAAAGACTCCGTCCTCAGCATCTGTGCCTTTGTTCAATTTCTCTCCTGGGACAGCCCCGTGTCTTTCCCAAGGAGCAAGACAAATGGAGGCTCAGTCAGAACCTCCCAGTCCTGTGGCATGGCTTAGCTGTCCTGTCTCATCCTGTTTGAGACCAGCCTCCTGAATGCCTTTCCTGAGGGACTGGCATGAATCCTGTGAAGCTGTTTTCCTTGAAAGCCCTGCCACTTCTAGCTCATCACCCACCCTCCTTTAACTGCCTTATGTCTGCACTGCAAATCAGATGAAGAAGGAAGAACCTGTCAAAGAGAACTGGTGACAGTAGGGGCTGGTCACTGTGCCCTGTGCTATTCCAGGTTGTCTACTCTTCCTTTGGAGAGTCTCTATTTCCTTTCACATTGCAGGTCCCCTAGCACTGGGCATGTGCTGAAGCACCACACTCTGGCTTGGGCATTTTAGGGTTGCTGCAGAGAAAGAGGCCCTCTGAATTCCTTTGATTGGCCTGTTGGGGAAGGGTGATGGTAGTCACCTAGATGTGAGATGTCGCTTCTGTCCTCATCCCAGATACATGCAGAGGAAGTGTATATAGTATTACAGACACAGTTTCTGGATTGCCTCAGCTCAAGTCTTGGCTTTTTCATCTTAGACAAATCCCTTGAATTCTCTGTGACTCAGTTTCCTTATCTGTATACTGGGGGTTAATAACTACCCATCTCATAGGGTTGCTGAGAGGATTGAATTAGGTAATATTTATACAGCATTTAGAACATGCCTGGTAGCCAATGAGTTCTATGTTCCTGCAGGAGTCCTCTCCACATGTTCCCATGCTTTGTGAGCTGTTGTCTACAGTGCTTCGGAAGATGATGGGGCATCACAGGGTAGTTCCTAGTCAGGAAAAATATGTCCAGAACTAGACTTAAGAACCAAGAAGAGGCTCTTTCTGGTGCCTGTGAAATCCTCAGACTGATGCTGTAACCTCCATGCTTACCCACTCCACTTGCTCTGCTGTCTTTATTCTGGCTGGGCCTGGAAAGGCTTCTCCATCAGGTCCCCTGATGTACCCCAAAGGATGTCACCTTCCAGGGGTCTTCCCTTTCTGAAACAACTTCCACTCACCTTTCCAACACCTGATCCCTCCTGCCCCATTGCAAGAGATGGAATTTGTAAAAGTGTAAGGTCAAGGGCCTTCATCTTGCCCCAGGGGCCCTAGCTTTGCTTCTACTTACTATGTGACCCTTTGCCTTTCTGGGCCTCTTTTCTCATCCATGGGATGCAAGCATATTTCACAGGAGATGCTGTGAAGGTAATGTCCACTAATGGGCATAGGAGTTCTAGGTTGCCCAAAAGCCAGTCCCCCAAGAGATGATGGTTCCAGGGCCATGATAGAAAGTTGGGGTGGCCAGCTACCCACTCACCTCAGTTATGTTCCAATGCTGTCTGTCCCTGGGGTTCTAGGCCACACTGATCCACAGTGATCTTAATTTCTCTGTGCCATAGGCCTTCTCAGGATCATATTTTTAAATGCAGAAAATAAAAGACATAAGAATTAAAAGGAAGCCCAATTATGTTGAGATATGATTCTATCCACAGGTCCTTAGGGGAATCCTTGGTCTGGTTAAGAACCCCTGTGTGGTTTCTCTGTAACACAGGCTCATCTTACACTTTGCTTCCCCCTCTGCAAAGAACAGCTTCTCTGTATCCATCCATGTTTCAGTTTATCTACATTATCACACATTTGCTCATGATTTATTCTCTGTGGCACAACCTTAGGTAAGTCATTGTGGTGCAACCTTAGGCAAGTCACTCTGTGCTTCAGGTTATTATTATTGCTGTGCTTGTCTGTACCAAAAACTGGCTTTCCCAGTGACTCACTGTTGCTGCTGCTGACTGGAGGGGCAGTGAAGCGAATGGAGGCACTATTCAGAGACAGAGAAAAAGAGGAGTGAGTCAGGCCTCTGGGTGGTGTCCTGACCTTGGCACACAGTAGGGGCTCAATAACTAAATGCTGAGTGAATGAAAGGGAAGTTGTAATGTACATGAAAGGACCTACTGTTCCCGAGTATTTTGGCAGCACAGTTTCATACAAAGTTGTAGTCGTTCTCATCTAGTCATCAAAGCAAGCCTGAGCTAATGGGCTCATTTTAAGATCAGCATTTTTTTTTCAGGAATTCCATCCGCATTTGCAACTTGGGGATTAACAGGTGGGCAAACAGAAAAGGAAACAATCCTCCTGAGGTTCACAAGTTAGGCAACAAACAGCAAGCTGAGTTACAACGAATTCATTGAGTAATTGAAGTGAAATATTTGGCGGTCTCGGTGTCTGGCCGAGCCTCCGTCCCCGGTTCCGCCTTGCACCGCCCATTCGGTTCTTTGCTAGACTGCAGCCCACCGGTACTCGGCTGAGCTCAGTCTCCGGAGGCCCTGCCCTAAGTCCCCCCCCCCCCGACCCTGGAGGTAGTGTTACTACTATTCGAGGCTCAGGCTCCGCCCCTGGTCAGACCCCGCCCCTGGTCAGACCCTTCAAGGCTGAGGCACCACCCTTCCCTGCCTGGACACCGCCTTTACAGTGCCGGATCCTCCTGGGCAATGGCTGCGCTCTGAGTTCGTACCCGAGTATGGCTCTGCCTCCACGTGGTCTCCTGAAGTGCCTCCCAGCCTGAACTCCGCCTCCTCGGCCCGGCTCCTTCCCCTCCCCCCTTCCTTGGCTCTGGCTCCGCCTTCGGGCCGCATTCTGGCCTCTGGGTTTCCCCTAGGATCTGCTTTCCCAGTTTAGGGATTTGTCTCACTCCGCCTCCCGGGCCCGGATTATTGGCCCCGCCTCCTAGATCTGGCCCCGCCCCCCCACTCCAAGGTCCTCTCTCGCCCCACCCCCAGGGGGCTTCGGTCCGCCCCACCCCGAACTGGCTCCGCCTCTTGAGAGATGGCTCCGCCCCTCTGCCTAGATTTCTTTTTAGCGCCGCGGCCCCGCCTCTTCGGTCCCTGCTCCTCCTTTTCAGTTCTAGCTCCGCCCTTCCACTCCTGAACTCCGCCCCTGCTCCCGTCCAGGGCGGCGGCACCACCCTCTTGTACTCTGGCTGGCTTCTGCAGGCGGCACTGTCCTGGACCTGGCTCCTCAGCAGTAGGAGCATTGTGGAGCGCCATGCAGTGCCTGGGGGTCCGGAGCAGGAGCCACTCCAGAGAGCTCTACCTACAGGAGCAGAGCCTTAAGGTGGCGGCTCTCAATGGGCAGAGGCTGGGTAAGGGGTGCAAGGGGCACTGAAATCTGCGGGGAATGGGAAGGCGGCTGGGGGAGGACACAGGCTACTTGTCCCTGTGCTCTAGGGCCACCTGCCTTAGAGCCTTTGATTGGACCTGTTTAGTACTTCTGTGAGTGTGCGACCTACTGGGGGGGCTATGTTTGAAATGGTGGCACATGGTGGGGTATTAGTTACCCTTTCTCATGATCTGCTTCAGCCATTCCTTGCCACCCCAACTCCTCCTGTTTACAAATTTCCCAGGCACCACTGCATAGGTGACCCAATGTATAACATGTATGATTGTGTAAACAAGGAGAGGATCTGCAAGACAATGTGCTCCAATGTGATCCTTTGCACATGAATGTGTGGTTGTATGTGACAGATGTGACAGTGGGGGATCCAGTATATGACCCAGTGATGACTGAGTAATTCTGTCACATGTGTGCAGCAATGATGGTGTGTAATGCTACATAATCAAGTGTGTGACATTATGGAACTGAGGGTGTCTGCATGTAACCCAGTGTGATTCTGTACACCTTAGTGTGATAGTGGATGACCAACAGTGACTGACCGATTCTGTCATTCTGTGTTATGACATGTGTGTTATATAGATTTGCTGAAAATTTTTACTTATGACAATTGATCCTGAATGGTGGTTGCATGAAGTAATGTTTCATAGCACTGGCCCTGTGGGGTAGACTGCCTACTTCTGAGTCCTGACTCCACCAGGCAACTTCCTTGAGCCTCAATTTCCTCATCTGTAAAATGGGAATAATGATAGTGTCTTCCTCAGAGGGTTGGTGAGAAGATTAAATACATGTACTAAGAACGTTGACTATATTAGGACTATATTGACTAAATATTGACTATATTATGATCTCTGCTGTTATCATCAGTATAATGATTTTCTGGCACTGAATGTTGTGTGGCTGTGTGAGATTAAGTATGGGGGGTATTTTGTCACTCTGTGTGGCTCATTGTCTCTTTGAGGTGTGTAGCAGGGTGTGATTGAGTGTGGTGGTGTGGTGCCACAAATGTGTGGCTGTGTCTCTGTGTATTGCTGTGTGTCCCAGGCCTAGCCTATCTTCATTATGCACCACTCTAGTACATAGGCAGGACTCCTGGCATCTTCCTCAGCTTCCCACTAGGCCCAATAGGGCCTTCTGTGCCCTTCCACATGGCCACTTCACTGCATTCAGTGAGGGTAGTCAGGTTAGTGAGGCTGCAAGGTCAATCCAGGTACCCCTGAGCTCAGAGACCCTTCATCATCCTCCCATAGGAGCAAGCATGGTGGGGCAGGCAGCCTAGGGGCTTCAGAAACAAAAGGGCCCCAACTGAGGCTAGGAGATAAGAGGTGGCTGCCCAGATTTCCCAGTGGCCCAGAGGGCAGTGGCTACCACCTTTCTGGAATTATAAGGCCCACCTTGGGACTAAGGTCTACCTTCTGGAAGTCATGTCAGCAGCCGGGGGCTTATCTCTGTCTGACTGTAGATAGGACCACAGTGTGGCTCCAGGACAGGATGAGCATGTCATCTCTTTGTGGTGTTTTCCAGAATGAGAGGGTGGGGATCACCTTCTACTTCCTGGCACCCACTCATTCCCATCTGTGCTGTTGGCAGTAGCCTGCTCTTAAGTTTGCACAGCATAGGGGGGGAGGTCCTGGCAGAGGGTAAGGCCATGTCCCTCCCAGTTGCACTTCAGCCTTGGAAAGGTTGCCCTCTCCTCTGGCAGCCTGGGAACTCCCTTTCCCACCCTCTTGTCCAGGGCCCCTTAGACACAGGCAATAGTTCAAAACATTCTGTTGGAGCCCTCTTCCCCTCCACAATTCCTCCCCTGGGGCTGAAGGAGAACTGCTCACACTAAGGCAGAGTGTCTCTGGAAGTGAGCAGACAGACCTGGGACAAAGGTGTAAGAAGGTCTGATCAGACTGCACCTCTGAAGAGGCCCAGTAATGCCTCCTCCAATATTGTTCTCACCCCAGCCCTCATGGGGAAACAGAGGCAAAGAGAGGAAAGGGAGTTGCTTAAAGGGGTTGGGTCATTAAGGTGAGGGAGTGGAGGCGTCCTTTAGCAGAGTCCGTACTGGATCTGAATGGGGGTGAGGGCTCCGGAGGAGCCAGGACCAGTGTCCCTTTGATGTCTCCAGTCTGGGTCTGGCAGGACAGAAGGTGTCGCATCTGTGGGAACCTGGGAATCTGAGAGTCACAACAAAGCAGGGCAGGAGGAGGGCAAGCAGCCAAGATCCTGGTCCTCCCTGTGGTCTCTGGGCTTCTAAAAAGGCTGCACTATGCCTTAAAGCTGCCATAGCCTGAGGGATCCCACACCCAGGGCATCCTAGCAGGCCAAACAGGCCATACTGAGCTTATCTGTCTCTCTTGGGAGCAAGGATAAGAGACCCACTTAAGTGGGCTCAAGTTAGAGGTGGGGGCAGTGGGTGTGAGGGTGGCAGAGATGGGCCCAAAGGTCCCACAGCAGTGTTGACACCAAGAATTACCATTACCTCAGAACCTCTACAGTTTCATGCATCCTCTCATTTAACCATAGAACTTGCCTTTGAGCTGGGTGCTATTATTATCCCCATTTTATAGACAGGAAAGCAGAGGTCCAGCAACATGAAGTCACTTGCTCGGGTCACTCAGTTGGTCTGTAAGAGTACCTGAACCTTGGCACAAATGATTCTGGAGTTTCTGGAGTTGGGAAGTTGTTGGGCTCCATGATACTCTGGGGTCCATTTCCATCTGTAGCTGCCCCTATTCCTTCTGCTTTGCCTGATCTTTTGGTCCCAGCTTCTTTCAGGTCAGTCTGACCAGTGTGACCAGGAGGGACCTACCTCACCTTTCAAAGCCATGCCATCAGGAGCCAGGGGTTCTTGAATTATCTGCCTTTCATTTGTCCATTCAGCTTTGGATAGCAGATCATAGGGTATAAACATTCTCAAGTGGGCAGGTGTTCTAAGGATTGCAGCCACATAAAGTGGCAGTAAAAGATAACTTCCCAGAGGCAGCTTGGTGCCTGTAGCTCAGTGATTAGGGTGCCAGCCATATGCACCAGGGCTGGTGGGTTCAAGCCCAGCCTGGGCCTGCTAAACAGCAATGACAACTACAACAAAAAAATAACTGGTCATTGTGGCAAGTGCCTATAGTCTCAGCTACTTGGGAAGCTGAGGCAAGAGGATTGCTTGAACCCAAGAGTTTGAGGTTGCTGTGAGCTGTGATGCCATAGCACTCTATCAAGGGTGACGAAGTGAGACTCTGTCTCAAAAAAAAAAAAACTTCCCAGAGGAGACAGGGCTCTGAAAGCAGGTAGGAACATGGGCGAAGGAAGGTGAAATAAACAGAGCTGAGGATGAGGTGGTGGAAAGTGGGCTCTGAGAGGGTCCAGCAGTGGGCATAGCCACTGTGGGGCCTAGGGCAACTGGTGGAGGAGGTGGCATCTTACCAGCTTTGACCCCTAGGCCTGCAGGATGATGAGGACCTATTGGCCCTGCTGAAGGGCAGCCAGCTCCTAAAGGTGAAGTCCAACTCATGGCGGAGAGAACGCTTCTACAAGTTGCAGGAGGACTGCAAGACCATCTGGCAGGAGTCCCGCAAGGTCATGCGGACCCCGGAGTCCCAGTTGTGTGAGTTCTCTGTGGCCATGAGGGAGTGGGAGAGTGTGGAACCTGACTATGGTGAGGTAAGGGTAGAAAACAAACATGGACCAAGACCACAGATGGAAAAACTGAGGCCTAGCCTGGCAGGACATAAGTTGTTCATGCAGCCAGGGTGAGAAATGAGGGAGTTAGGACTGGCTAGAGTCAGGGAGAGGAGCCAATTAAATCACTTATAAGGAAATTGAGGCCTAGTCTGGATCGAAGAAGACTGTCAGGGAACGAGGATGGAGATGCTAGGGCTTTTTGGGACTGAAGATTCATAACCATGACCGCAGCCAGGCTCAGAAGGAGAGGGCGGGAGGTGGACAGTGTTGTCTAAACTCATAGGTATCCACCCAGGCAGTTGTGGGAAGGAGGGAAATTGGGTGGATTAGGATTCCAGGTGTGGTGTGGCCAAAAGCCAGGCCCAAAGTCCAGAGGTAGATAACATACTTCCGGGTATCAGTGGCCAAAGTGTCAGGTGGGGCCGCAGCAGGCAGATCCTCCCTGGGACTGGAGCCTCTGGCGAGATGTTGGGGCAGAGTAGGGCTGGGACACAATGGGAGAAGCCAGGGCTGGGGAGTCCCCTCAAGGGTGTAGGTCTGAAGGCTTTCTGGAAAGCTTCCAAAAAAGGCCTAGGGACCCAAGGCTTAGACAGTAAATGGAGAGTGACCTCCGCAAGATTGTAGGGAGAAGAAAGCTCTGCTAACTTCTACCCTTGAATGTAAGGTTCTGAAAAATGAGATGTTTCCCTCTATTCCTTTACTCGGTGGGAAAATTTTAGACCAATGTTGGGCAATAGAACATTCTTTGGTGATGGAAATGTCCTATATCTGTGTTGTTCAATATGGGAGCTGCCATCCACCTGGGGGTATTGAGCCCTTAAAATGTGACTAGTGTGACTATGGAACTGAATTTTAATTTTATTTAATTTTAGCTAATTTAATATCTAAATACCCATGGTTGGCTTGTCCAGACTTCTGGACACCCATCTGTGGCAGGTCTGTGGGGAATGAGATCAGACATGGGTGACAAGCCCAGGAAGGAGGAGGGCATTAAGGAAGGGGAGGGCCAACCCACCAAGGGTGCCCCAGTTGGGTTCCTTTAACCCAAAAAGAGTCTGTCAGGCCTCAGGACAGGGGGCAGGGACCTGAGAAGGTGTGGCCTACCAGCCTATGGCCTGTGGTAGGACCCAAGGTAAAGCAGGGTCGGATGGCGAGAGCCAGGCTGGGGGCTAGAGGCAGGAGGCAGGTGGTTGGGAGCTGTGGAAGGTTTCTGAGCAGGACACGGTACATTCTGAGGGGATGGGAGCTCTGAATCATTCTCAGATAACCACCATGAGCCCAGGTCTTCTCCAGCCCAGCTCCAGCTCAGCCCACTGCCACACAGTACAAGACTGACCTGACCCCCTGGCCTTGCCCCTGGCTCTGGCGCCAGACAGGCTCCTTCACAGGGCTGCTGCCTTGATATGAGGTTTCCTGTTTGATGCACTGTGGGACTTGGGATCTCATGCTGTGAGTTGGGGGATTCCTTGGAGTCCACCCACCTGCTAATACAGTTGCATGACTCCCCAGTGTGTGCTTAGCTTTTAGTGGGGTGGGCAAGAGAGCAGATAGAAAAGTAGGAGACCTAGGCTTTTCCAGCAGGAGCCCCAACTTGTGCTGGTGAGATGACGACCTTGCCCTAGGACAGGTCTGAGCAAAAGGGCAGGAAGGGCATTCCAGGCCAGAGACCCAGGGTGAGCCAAGGTGTAGGGGTGAGGATGAGGGAATGACGTGGGTGGTAGGCTGGGGGGCTTCACCCTGTGAGGGTGGTGTGGGGTTTCCAGGTCCAGGTCAGCGAGCCAGGTGTGCTCAGGTAAGGAACATGAGCTGGAGAGGCTTTCTGTCAGGTCAGAGGCACCTGTGCTGCACATGCCTAATGGTGACTTCTCTGTTGTCCTGAACTGCACTTTACCGTTGGGGAAACTGAGGCCAGGTGAGGGAGGAGTGGAGCAACCCCCTTCCCCAGTTCTCCTTGGCTCTGATACCTGCTTTCCAAGTTGCCCAATCCTGCCACCACACCCCACCCCCACAACCCTGGTTTCCAGAGGCAGGCACAGTATTATCAGCAGTGAAAGCATCTGGACTTTCTCTCCAGTGTGGGTGGGGGTACTGACCCTGGGGGGGGGGGGGGAGTTCCATGGCTCAGGCTTCCTGTTTTCATTCCTGGCCTGGAGCAGCTGCAACTGCCCCCAGTGTGGAGCTGGGGGTGGGGGAGTGGGGGTGGAGCATGGGAGGCAAAGGGATTAAGCAGGGATATCCTCTGCACCCCAGATGGCCCAGGGCTCACGTGGCCCACTCTGCAGAGCCTACACACACGTGGGGCCTGCAGGTGGCTAGGAGGCCCCTGGGCATTCAGGATGGGGTGGGCATAGGGAGAGACCCAGGACAGATGGATAAGGAGGGCTCAGGATGGGGGGAGGTAGAGGCAGAGCCTGGGTCCTGCTGCTGGGAGGTGCAGCATGAGCCTGGCTGCTGGGACTGGCTCCTGGCCAGGCCATGAAGGGCATTGGGATGGGAGTAGGTAGGGCCTTGCCTCTCCCTGAAGCTTGGAAGACTAGACTGACAGGAAGGACCCCTGGCTCCTAACTGCAGAATGAGGTAACATCTCAGACCCCTAAGGGCACCCTCCAGCCTGCCTGCTGAGACCCTGGGGAGCAGGGTGTACCTGCACCTCTGGCAGGCTCCCAAAAGTCAGTATACAGGCAGATACTCACAGGGCAAGGCCCTGGCTATCCTCTGACACAGCACTTCCCCCTCTATCTTTGGCCCTTTCCCTTAGACCCCAGAGCAGGGCTTAACAAGGGTAACCTTTGTCTCCTGGAGGGGGTTTTGAAGGCTCTTGTGGGTATGTTGCAGAGAGGACAGGCTCAAAGGCCATTAAAGTCAGGAGGTGTGTGGCCCGTCTGTCATAGGCTCCATGCTCCTGAAGGGTCTCGTCTCTACCCATATGTAAGAGCCCTACCCTGTCAGGGGCCCTGCTCCCTCATCACACAAGCAGTGGGTATAGTGGGCAGTGCCCTTTCCACCCTAAAGTGTCTGCCCCTGTCTTCTGTCCATCTCTCTCTGTGCATCTCCACTCTGCCTCCTATAACTATGTCTCCTGCTCTGTCTCTGCTTCAGTCTCTGTCTTCCTCCCCTCTTTGTCCACCCTTGTCTGCCTCTTTCCTTTCTCTCTGGACTCAAAGCCTGAGCTCTCGCCCTGGTTCTGTGCCTCTAAGCTGTGTCTCCTCCACTACGCCCTTGGCTGTGTTAGGGACAGGGCTCGGCCTCATGGTATTCTCTGCCCACTTCTCCCCCACCGTCCCTCTCTTGCAGTCTCCATTGAGGACATTCAGGAGGTACGGATGGGGCACCGCACAGAGGGCCTAGAGAAGTTTGCCCGTGACGTGCCCGAGGACCGCTGCTTCTCCATTGTCTTCAAGGACCAGCGCAATACACTAGACCTCATTGCCCCATCACCAGTTGATGCTCAGCACTGGGTGCAGGGCCTGCGCAAGATCATCCACCATTCAGGCTCCATGGATCAGCAGCAGAAGCTTCAGCAGTATCCTTTTGGTGGCAGTGGGTTTACATCTGACTTATGGGCATTGGCTGTGCTTGCCCCTAGGGCAAACTGTATATTAAAGGTGTAGAGAGTTTGGGCTGCCATAACCCAAAATACCATAGACTGAGTGGCTTAAACAATAGAAATTTATTTTGTTACAGTTCTGGAGGATTTAAGTCCAAGATTATGATGTAGCATGGTCAATCTGGTGAGAGCGCTCTATTTTTCTTGCCTTTTCCCTATCCTCCCATGGTAAGGAGAGAAAACAAGCTCTCTGGTATCTCATCTTGTAAGGGCAGTAATCCAATCATGAGGGCCCTACCCTGTGACCTCATCTATACCAAATTATCTCCCAAAGGCCTTATCTCCAAATAGCATCATATTGGGGTTAGGCCTTCAACATATGAATTTTGTGGGGACACAATTCAACCCATAGCAGAAGAGAAGCCGGGAGAGTTCATGGAGCCCTCTTTGGCCTAGTCTGACCCAAGGCCAGGCAGTTCCATAGCCCCTGATACTCCCTGTGTCCACCTTTGTAACCAGTGTGGAGTTGGGAGACTGGGGAGGCTGAGGAAGCAGGCTGGTTCAATAGGACACCTGGTCTTGGATGTTTTGATTGTGTTTTCTAGAGTTACTACACTTTTCCCCTCTGGGAATGGGGAGGCCATGGTATTCTCCTGTGCCACTCTTTAGAGAGTGATAGCATTTCCCCAGGCTTGGTATACAGGCCAGCCTGTGGGCTTCAAACAAATTAACTTCAAACTCTCGTTGCATAACAACATATTTGTCTTTGATTTATACTGATCAGGCTTCTGGCATGAATGAATTAGTAGGGATCCAGCTCCAGCTACCTTTTTTATGACAGCTTTATTGAGGTATTATTCACATGCCCTCCAATTAACCCATTTAAAGTATTAAAATTGATCCAGTGCTCTTAGTGTATTCACAGAGTGGTGCAACCATCATCACAATCAATTTTAGAACAATTTTCATCACCCCCAAAAGAAACCCTATACTCTCTTCATTTCCTCTCAGCCCCCCAGCATCGGCAACCACTGATCTACTTTCCGCCTCTATACGTTTGCCTGTTCTGGACATTTCATATGAATGGAATCATACAGTCTTTTGTGACTGGCTTCTTTCACTTAGCATGTTCTCAACATGCATTCATGATATAGTCTGTGTCAGAACTTAATTCTTTCTAATTGCCTAATAATATCCCATGTATGGATATACTACATTTTATTTATCCATTCACCAGTTGATACACATTTGTGGTGGTGTCATTTTGGGGCTCCTATGAATAGTGCTGCTATAAACATCTGTGTTTAAGTTTTGTGCAGACATGTTTTCATTTCTCTTGGGTAGATACCTAGGAGTGGAATTTCTGGCTCATATGGCAACTCTATGTATAACCTTTTGAGGAACTGCCATACTTTTCAAAAAAGGTACACCAGTTTACATTCCACCAGCAGTATATGAGGGTTGCAGTTTTTCACATCCTCAATGACACTTGCTGTTATATTATCTTTTTGATTATCAACACACTTATGGGTATGAAATGGTATCTCATTGTGGTCTTGATTAACATTTCCTGGATGGGTAATGATGTTGAACATTGTTTTTCTCTCTCTCTCTTTTTTTTTTTTTAGACAGTCTCACTATGTCGCTCTTGGTAGAGTGTTGTAGCGTCACAGCTCACAGCAACCTCAAACTCTTGTTTTTTTTACACTTTTATTTATTTATTTATGTATTTATTTATTAAATCATAGCTGTGTGCATTAATGTGATCATGGGGCACCATACACTGGTTTTATAGACCATTAGCAACCTCAAACTCTTGGGTACAAGGAATTCTCTTCCCTCAGCCTCCCAAGTAGCTGGGACTATAGGCACCTGCCACAACACCTAGCTATTTTTTGTTGCAGTTGTTGTTTAACAGGCCCGGGCCAGATTTGAACCCACATGCCACAGTATATGGGGCTAGTGCCCTACCCATTGAGCTATGGGCGCCAAGTCAGATGTTGAGCATCTTTACATGTGTTTATTGACCATTTATATCTTCTTTGCACAATATCTATTTAGGTCCTTTGATGATTTTTGTTGTTGTTACGGTCTCTTTTTAAACAGATTTATTTTCATTTTTAATTTTGGTAATATACATTTAACATAATTTTATCATCTTAACTATGTTTAAGTGTATAATTCAGTAGTGTTAATTCAGTCTATATGGCTGTGCAACCAATCTCCAGAACCTTTTTGATTTTGCAAAACTGAAATTCTATACACAATAAATATTAGAGAGTGTTTTCATTCTTCATTCTCAGCCCCTGGCAACCATCATCCTTCTTTCTGTGTCCATGGATTTGACTATTCTAACTAGCTCATATAAGTCAAATCATATAGGATTTGTCTTTTTGTGACTGGTTTATTTTACTTAACATAATATTGTCAAGATTCATCCATGTTGTGACATGTGTTAGAATCTCTTTTTTTAAAGGCTAAATAATATTCCTTTGTATGTTTTACCACATTTTGTTTATTCATTCAACCACTGACTGATACTTGGGTTGCTTCCACCTTTTGGTTATTGTGAATAATACTGCTATGAGCATGAATGTACAAATAACTCTTTGAGACTCTCTTTCAATTCTTTTGGTTTTATATTAAGTAGAATTGCTGGATGACATGCAGATAGAGTTTAATTTTTTCGAGGAACCACCATACTATTTTCCATAGCAGCTATACCATTTTACATTCCCACTAACAGTGCACAAGGGTTCTAATTTTTTCACATCCTTGCCAACCCTTGTTATTCTCTGGTTTTTGACAGTAGCCATCCTAATGAGTGAGTGATGGTATCTTATTGTGGTTTTGATTTGCATTTCATGAATGATTAGTGAAGTTGAGCATTTTTTGTGTGGTTTTATATATCTTCTTTGAAGAAATATCTATTCAGATCCTTTGCCCATTTTGATTAGATTATTTCTCTTTTTATTATTGAGTTGCAAGAGCCCTTTATATATTCTGTATATAAAATCTCTTTTACATATACTTTGCAAATACTTTCTCCCATTGTGAGTTGTCTTTTTCTTGATGGTATTCTTTGAAGGATAAAAGCTTTTAGTCTTGATGAAGTCTAATTTATCTACCTTTTGTTGTTGTTTGTACTTGGTATCATAGCTAATAAGGCTTTGCCTAATGCAAAATTATAACATTTATTTTCATATTTTCTTCTATGGTTTTATAGTCTTTTTTCGTACATTTAAATCTCTGATACATTGGAAGTTAATTTTTGCATATGGTATGAGATAGGAGATCCATTTTTTTTTTTGTTTGTTTGTAGATATACAGTTGTTTTAGCACCATTTGTTGAAAAGACTATTCTTTCTTCATTGAATTATCTTGACACCCTTGTCAGAAATCATTTGTTCCATTTGTGTATATGTCTATCTTTGCACTACCACTGCAATTGTTTTGGTTACTAGACCTTTGTAGTAAGTTTTGAAATCAGGAAGTGTGAGTTTTCCAAATTTGTCATTTTTTTTTTTTTTTTGCAAGATTGCTTTAGCTATTCTGGGTTCCTTGAATTGCAATATGAATTTTAGTATCAGTTTGTCCCATTTTACAATAAGATTTGACAGAGATTGTGTCAAATCAATAGATCAATTTGGAGAGTAACCCAGTATAACAATATCAAGTGTTCTGATTCATGAACCTGAGATGTCTTTCCATTTATTTATATCTTCCTTAATTTTTTTCAGCAATGTTTTGTGGTCTTCAGAGTGTAAGTTTTGGACTTTAAAAATATTTATTCCAAAGCAGGGCACAGAGTGAGACCTTGTCTCTCTCTTTTTTTTTTTTTCTTTTTTCATTTTTTTTTTTTTATTATAGATAAAAATATGCACCATAGATGTGGCCCGACCCATTACCCTCTCTCCACCCAAACCTCCCCCCTCCCTTCCCCTTCCTTGGTCCTTTCCTCATAGTCTTGTGGTATAGTTGGGTTATAGACTTCATGTGAAAGCTATAGTTTAGCTTCATAGTAGGGCTGAGTACATTGGATACTTTTTCTTCC